>PVJC01027921.1:0-22775 GCA_004026665.1 Murina feae
GAGGGAGAGGGGGAGGGGGAGGGAGAGGGAGAGGGACAGAGGGCCTAAGGGACAAGAGATCTGGGAGCCATACAGACAAATGTTTGAAGGTCAGTTATCCGCTTGAGTGATTCGTGAGTGCCATGTGCTTACAGTCAATCAATAACACATCTGCAGTTCTGGGCACCAGGAAACACGAGTGCATTATGAATGCATAAAATCCTGGCTCTCCAAGCAGTGTTTGAAGGACTGAAACGTGAAAAAATACGCTTGTTATTCCCATGTGTCCTGGGTGGGTGGTGCCCCATGATATGTGCCAGGTGGTGAGAATGAAGGACTAGAATAGTATTATTCTACTATCATGTGATTGTCAGTATCAGCATGACTGACGATTCTAGATGCCGACTGGACATCACCCACCTACACATTGGCAGTATTTAATTAGAATCCACATATTAAGACTGAAACCTTTCCTGGTTAGAGCATAAACTCAAACTTAATTGATAAGCTTGCTTGTGTGTGTGTGTGTTTCTAAGTACTCAGAAAACTGATTATTTCAGGTTTAAAATGCTTTCTCCTCTTTATATTTTGGTGCCTAATTTAACTTTGCAGAAAATACACTAGTTTATATTCGAGTAACTTACAATACAGTGATGGAGGGAGTACTATTTAATATGTTCAGTATATTAATCAAGCATATAAGCTGGGCCTGGCTGGCGTTGCTCAGTGGCTGAGCATCAAACTATGAACCAGGAGGTCAGGTTCCATTCCTGGTCAGGGCACACGCCCAGGCTGCAGGCTTGATCCCTAGTGTGGGAAATGCAAGGAGGCAGCCGGTCAATGATTCTCTCTCTCTCTCTCTCTCTCTCTCTCTCTCTCTCTCTCTCTCTCTCTCTTTCTCTCTCTCTCTCCCACACTCCCTTTCTCTCTGAGATCAATAAAAAGTATTTTTTAAAAAGCTGTATATGCGCTGGGATAAAGTCATGGTTTTATACTTCCACTCTGTGTCTAAAGGGACAAGTAGAGGGTGTAATGGGGGAACGTGTTCAGTTGTCACTGACAGCATAGTCAGGCCATTCTATGATCCCAAGTGCCATTAAAGAACCTTCTAGAAGAGGGAAACCATGATCATGACAACAGTCTACACTTGCTGGCACCTTCACTCTGCTAAGCACCCATGTGAGTTTTACCCACTCACCCTCACAGCATCCTGTGACGGAGGTGATGGTCCTAGCGCCACCTCCCACCTGAGAAAACCAGAACTCAGGAAAACCCCTTGCCTGGCTGAGCCCTGATCCTACCTCCTGACCAAAGACTCCCACGGCCTGTTTCCAGGGAGAGCCACTGCCCAGGAGTCACCTGTTACCTAGGGTTGCCAGGGAACATACAGGAAACCCAGGTCCATATGAATCTTAGGTAAACAATGAATGGGAAGTATGGATCTTAAAAATCTGTCACTTATGTGGACATTCAAATTAATTTTGTATCTGATGTTTAATTTTCAAAATAGATGATGCATCTGCTATACTAATAAAAGGGTAATATGCTAATTAGACCAAACATCTTCTGGATGACCTCCTGGACAGCCTTCTGGACATCCTTCCTGTCAAAGCTGGGCTGGGGACAAGCCGCCCACCCCACGGTCCCGGGTGCCAGCAGCTGACCAGAGGGAGGGAAGCCCGAGTCCCAGGTGCCTGTGGCTGGCCCAAAGAGGAAATCCTGGATCCTGGGTGTGGGGCCAAGGCAGAGGTGGGTAGGGGTAATCAGGCCAGCAGGGGAGCAGTTAGAGGTGATCAGGCCAACAGGAGAGCACTTGGAGGTGATCAGGCCAGCAGGAGAGCAGTTAGAGGTGATCAGGCCAGCAGGGGATCAGTTAGGGGTGATCAGGCCAACAGGGGAGCAATTATGGGTGATCAGGCAGGCAGGCAGGGGGGTTAGAGGTGATCAGGCAGGCAGATGAGCAGTTAGGAGCCAGCGGTCCCAGATTGTGGGAGGCAGTTGGACATCCCCTGAGGGGTCCCGGATTGGAGAGGGGGCAGGCAGGGCTGAGGGACCTCCACCCCCTGTGTATAAATTTCATGCACTGGGCCTATAGTTTATTATAACTTCCTACTAAAGATAAGGAAGGTGAAGGCGGCTTGTCTTCTGTGGAACCCAGACCTATCCTTGTCTCCATTATCCCTAAACAGCAGTCACTGGAAAAGTGATGTCTCAGGGCTTCTGGTATTAAAGGGGGAACATGGGCAAATCCTATATAATAAGAGGGTCATATGCAAATTGACCCTAACAGCAGAACCACTGGGAATGGCTGGTTACTATGACACACACTGACCACCAGGGCAGATGCTCAATGCAGGAGCTGCCCCTGGTGGTCAGTGCACTCCCACAGGGGGAGCTCTGCTCAACCACAAGCCAGGCTGATGGCTGCCAGTACAGCGGTGGTGGTGATCCTCTCCTGTCTCCTCAGCAGCACTAAGAATGTCCTACTGCAGCTTAGGCCTGCTCCTCACTGGCAAGTGGACATCCCCTGAGGGCTCCCGGGCTGCCAGAGGGATGTCTGACTGCCAGCTTAGGCCTGATTGCCTGGGGAGTGGGCCTAAGCCAGCAGGTGGACATCTCCCAGGGGTCCCAAGACTGCAAGAGGACACAGGCCAGGTTGAGGGACCCCTCCCCCACCCCAGTACAAAAATTTTTGTGCACTGAGCCTCTAGTGTATTTATATGTGTTTGTGGACTAGCACAAATATTATCACTGCATTTTTACATACTGTGTGTGTGTGTGTGTGTGTGTGTGTGTGTGAAAGGCTGCCATATTTTCAAGATCATGTTCTTAGAATGTTATTCAAATATCTTAAGATATGAAGGGAAGAGAAAAGGGTATTTTTTTCTGTCATTCTGTTCTTTTTGGCATGCTTGTTTGCTTTATACAGACTCTGCTAGCAAAATAAAATGAAGTGACACTATGGTCACCTACTATTTTAAGTAATTAGTGATGGTTAGGATCTAGCTACATTAGACTTTAATGTAGTGTGTGATGAAAAACAGCATCGGCTGCTAGTTCTATTTCTCACAAAATACCTTTCATTTGGTCTCTGAATATGTAAGATTTCAACTTCTGAAGAAACTTTTATCTGTCAGTCGTCTATCATCCATCTGCCTTTCTGTGGGACTAAGTCATCACCCGCAACAGCAACAGGCAATGTTGAAGTTGTGGTCATGGCCATCCTGTGCCAACCTCATTTCGTCTACTGAGAGTTCATTGGGGATTGTATGTGGCAAACTTAGTTTCACCCAATACATTTTACGGTAGTTTTGAAGGACTATAAAGAGTGAAGCTATTTCTGACCTAATTGAGTGAAAACACAGGAGAGAATCCTGACATCATAGAGGCCTGCCATCAGTGAGTCACCAGTATTACCAATCTGAAGCTCAGGATTTCAGATGTGTGGGGTTTCTACACCTTATTTAAACAGCATACTTCTGGGTCACTCGGATCTGTGCTGTGTGCTCACGGGAGCCTGGTGTGGCTTGCTTTTCCTGATGTAGAATAACACACAGTTCCCGTGCTGAGGACGAGCCACAAGACCCGGGTGCGAGGCTGTGTGTATTCTCGCCGTGACTGTCCTTGTGTGGGGATCGCTGCCTTGGATGGGGTCGTGTGCAGGCTTATCCCTAGACAGGCAGCGGTAATCATCATCATCATCCCATGACCAGGTTTCATTGTTTTTGAGCTGCAGCTGAGGCACCGCCTGGAAATGTATCCACTTTATTCCTTCAACATTTACAGCTCGAGCCTCACAGTCATTTCCTCGAATGAGCACTGGTTCTCCCTCATCTGTCGCCAAACCATAGATGTTAAACCCCTTGGCTCAGACACCAGGGCTCATTCCTGCCACCCCCACCTGCTGCCCGTGGAGGGTTCCCCCACCCGCCTCCTCTCCTCATGCCTGTCCCCAGGTTTTGGTTCTGAGAAGACTTCTCTGAAGCGGCCCAGCCATGCAGCCTCGCCTTCGCTGTCCCCGGGACACGGCAGGCACACTGGTGGCCCCTGGTAGACGCTCCTTTGCTGAAGCTCCTGGTGCTCGGTCACTGCTCAGCACCCAGTGAACTTGAACCTGAGCTGACGGCTCCGGAGTCCACCTGGGAGCAGGGCTGCTCCCTTCGCAGTTAAGCTCCAGGTTCTTGTTCCAGAGGATGGTGAAGGGGGAGCTCGCACAGGCTGGCTTGGTTTCTGGATCTTTCAGTGAATCGGTAGCGTAGAGACCTGTGTGTTAGGTGTGCAGCACCATTCGTGTTGTGTGCGCTGGGAGTTACAGCTCAAAAGGGAGGGATTTTTATACATCTCCCTTCCTTTTATTTTACAAAAGAGCTATTTTCAGGCTTGTGAGATTTTTTTTTGCTATGTTTTTCCTCTTTTTAAATATTATAATGGTAACATGTAGGTTCATTTTGGCTCCTCTGATTCTGACTTCCTTTTTTTTTCTCTGCAAAATTTATTAAATTCTAGTGATTTCCCCCCAGTGAACTATAAAAAAATCTTCTACAAATTTGCAAAGATTTTCATCAGGAAAAACTGGGGGAGGAGGATTAACTTTCATTATTTTTTGACATTTTCCAAGCACGGCTAGTTTTTACTGCTGCTGAACTGCTGGTCGTGGATGAACTCTGGCAGGGCCTGTGAGAGCCATACAGCCTGAGGGTCTCAGAGAGCACGCATGTCCTGGGATCACATGTGTGGCAAAGCGCAGAAACCTCACACATGCGGCATTATCTACCTACTACACATTGGGGCATTCATAAAATTGACGTGGATGCCAGTGAGCCATCTGCAGTCTTGCTGTCCAAAACGACAGTGTGTGATTTATGGGACCGAGGGCCACGCAGATATAATTCTGTGTCACTCTGGGCAGAATTAAGGAATGCTAGCAGGCGCTGGTCCTCCCTCCCTGCCCCCTTCCTGTTTCTTGGGTCCCTCTTCCTTTTTCTGGGGTCCCTCCCCAGAACAGAGTTTAAAGTTCAATCCCACTGAGAAAGAAGTGCCAGGTTACAGGGTCCCTCTGTCAGGGAGCCTCACTTTCACCAGATGGGCCTGGAGGCAAAGGCTGGATCCTCTGAAGATGATTCAGGCCCCTGGGCACTGGGTGGAATCAGGAGGCAAAGAGTTGCCAGGTGGGCAGGAGTGAAGGGAAGTCACTAAGCCCAGGGGTCCAGGGGGTTCTCAGCCCCTGAGCCAGGCTGGGTCAGCCCCTGGTTCTCTGTTTGCCAAGTGTAGCTAGAAACCAGGCCTCAGTGCTTCCCATAGGAGAGAGAGCAAGGGCAGAGCAGTTGGCAGGGGTCTGGCTTCATGGAGGAGGGGTTCAGGCTGACTCCCCATCCCCCACCTGCACCAGGGACAAGGAGTCAGGGAGAGAAGATGTGAGGTGCCTGGAGGGATGCCCTGGAGTCGTGAGGCTTGCATCCTTGGAAGCTCCTCACTAGCTCTGGTACTGCCCAGGGAGGGGAACCAATGCCAACAGCCCCAGGAAGAGACTGGGGGAGGGGAGGGGAGGGCGCCCAGAAAATGATGCAGAAACAAAAGCTGAAACGTGGGTGTGAGGATACAACTGAACTCCAGTGTGAAGAATGTAAAAATGGCAGCTGAGCCGAATAAATAAAAGTGGGAAATAGTTCCTAAGAGAAGCGGGAGGGAGATGTGTGATGTGGCTCCAGCAGGCAGCCTATGCTTCTATGCGCCTGGCGCTTCCTCCTCCCTTGGACTCTCTTCCCGCCTCTGCCCCTCCACCCCCATCACAGCCACAGGAAGATGCTTCTGAAATCCCGAGGGGGAGGAAAATGTTTCTCTTCTACCCTCCAGGCTCCCTAGGGTCTGAGAATTCAGTTGACACAGACGGATTAGGAAGAGAAGGCACATTTGTACATCTGGGACCTCATAGAAATATGAGACATAAATATGAGCAGCAGCTTGGGTGCCTTCTAGACAAGGACGCAGACTGGCAGAGACTCCATAGGACGGAGGGTTCCAGTAGCAAATCAGGGAGGAAGTGACAAGGCATGTTTATACAGCCTGTGGCCCGATTCCTGCCTCAGGGGATAAGGGCGGCTTCTCCCCTGGGGCCAGAGAGGGTGCCTTCTCCTGGGTGCAGGAAGGTGCCCCTCACAAGGGACATTAACTTCCTGTCTCAGGAGGACAACAGAGGTCAGAGTGTCCTTGAACTGGCCGATTCTGAAGTCACTTCAGTTCAAAACGCTCAGCATAGCTGAGTGGCACGTGTTGGGGAGTGTAGCCTGCTCGCCTTCACTATTAACCTGAGGTGGTTACTCACCCACAACGTTCTAACAGTTCTGTGTGGATGGTAAAGAACACCCACTGCACTGTGGGCTGCAAGTCCATTGCCCTTCTTGGCCCTGAGCCCTGCCTTCTCCCTTCCGCGGTGCTTGCTGCTCCCATCTCCTGCCCCTCCCCACCCCCTGCCCCAGCAGATCAGCATTGAGGTTCTCCCATTTGGCTGGACGTGTATCATCCTCCTTCTGTGATAAAACCCCATGACATAGACCCAGGAGGATGGGAGGTTAGTGCAGGGAATTTATTTAAGGGAAGGGGTAGGAGATGGGAGATGCAAAGGGGAGGGCTGGACAGCACCAGCCACCTGGACGTGGGGCGATGGGGCAGCCCCAGGAACTGGGGTTCCCTCCTCATGTGCAGTCACAGGCAGAAGCTCATCAGGGTGGGTATGAGGCCGAGCTGGGCTGGGCTGGGCTTGGGGGGACAGGGGGTGCGCTCAGGTGCCTTCAGGGAGTTCAGTTCCTTACGGGTCTGACGCCTGGTGTCCAACGAGCTTTCCTGGTCCTGTCCTCCTGTGAGGGGAGCTTGCACATGGCCCTTAAGGTTTGAAATGCCCCACAGGCCTAACACAGGAAGCAGCGATTTTGACAAAGTGCTGAGGGGAGAGCGGGTCTGTAACTGACAATTCTAGAGACCCCGGTGGATGTCACCTGTCTACAAGTGTGCAGTATTTAATTAGAATATAGGTGTTAGGATCAAAACCGCTCCTGGTTAGTGCACAAACTCACACTTGATCGATGAGCTTGTGTGTGTGTGTGCATGAGTGTGTGTGTATGTGAGTGAGTGTGTGTGTCGAGGGGGTTGAGGGTGTGTATGTGTGTGTATGTGCATGTGCATGTGTGCATGTGTGAGGGTGTGTGTATGTGTGTGAGTGAGTGTGTATTTGTGTGTGAGTGAGTGTGTCTATTTGTGTATTTGTGAGTGTGTGTAAGTACTGAGAAAACCATGTGGCTTCAGGACAAGGAAGAATAACCCTGAGACCCGTGTCACTTAGACTGCATTTCTAGGGGGAATGTGGAGGCGACCCTCCAGCTCCCTCTCTCAGGCTGTGGGCAAAGGCACAGCCTGGCAGTGAGCGAGGTAGATTGAGGGCTCCCCTGTCTGTGTGAGAGGCAGCGCTGACTGAGGAATACGATGAACACACAGAGAGCACCAGGAGGAAACACATTGTGTTTGGAAATCAGGACATTCATTAAGAAAATGTCCCGTTCATATAATAGATGAATCAGTAAAATGAAGCGGTAGAATGAAAAGCTCGCTCCTGCTCTTCAGAAGGCGAACACCTTACGGACAGGATCGCGGGGTAACTTCAGCACAAAGGGGTGTGTCTCCCAAACGCCTCTGACGCTGAGGTTCCCCATCGGGCTCCCACCCGCCACCAGGACTCTCTTCTACCTGAGGACGATGCACAGACACTGGCTTTGTGGCCACTGGTCTCAGGGCGGCCCGTTGCTGACTGACGGCCCTTTCGACCCCCCTCGGCGCGGGTGAGCCTTGATGTGTGTGTTGGGTTTAGAGATTCTGCTCAGGTTTCTGTGAACTGGGGCGTTCTCGTAGCGGCTCCTCTGAAGGCGTCCGTTGAACGGAGGGTAATTGTCCTCAATCTCGTGAGTAAATGAAAGCTAATTTGAAAATCACTTTGACTAACTGCGCGCTTCTCTAAATAGCAGCAGACAGCTCCGCACGTGGGCGCAGTCCCACCTGGGAGTCCCCGAGGCCCCCGTGGGCCGGTCCCCGGCACCAGCGGCTGGAACAGTAATGACTCCCCCGGAGAGAGTTCCCAGGTGCATTGACCCAGAGGAAAACATCGGCCACAGGGACTCCAGTGAATGTTCACTCCAGGCAATGGTTCTCAACCTGTGGCGGTCGAACGACCCTTGCCCAGGGGTCGCCTAAGACCATCCTGAATATCAGATATTTACATTACGATTCACAACAGTAGCAACATTACAGTTATGAGGTAGCAACGAAAATGATTTTATGGTTGGGTCACAGCATGAGGAACTGTATTGAAAGGGCCAGAAGGTTGAGAACCACTGACTCCAGGTCATCACTGTGTCACACAGAGCTGGGCCGTCCATTGGCTCCAGCGTAGGAACTCAGCGCGATGTCCCTGAAAGCTTTGTTCCCTGCTATCACACTTGTCTAATACAACCGCAGTCTCTACGGTGACATCAGGCACCGCACCCCAATCACATGGGTGTGAAAAGATGCGGGTTGGGTAGACCTTAGCCACCGGGTCACTGTCCTTGGGTTCAGACCTTTCTGATAACAGCGTCTGTTTCCAAGTTGTGTGGGTTCTGAGATGATGGGCATCTGTGGCTTCGTCTCTGCTCCTTCCGTCACCTCCAGACGGTGCCTGCTCCAGGCAACACTCCACACCCTGAGTGTGAACATGTGTCCAGCGTGAAGGAGCAATTCCGCTTTATGTCAGGTGCTAGCATTCTAAAAACGTTCTCACATTTTAACAGTTCATGCTCTATCCACTGAGCCAAACCAGTTAGGGCTAAATAATTTTATTTTTTATTCTCCAGATTAAAGTGTTGAATTAAAATATTTCCAAATATTGACTCATAGTTTCAATATTGGAATAAATGTAATGTAGTCATAATATATTGTTTCAAGTTTTGTCTGGAGTCTATTAACATGTAAATGATTTTCAAATTATTCATCTAATTTATAAGGAAATTGTTTTCTATAATCTTTGATAATGCTTCTTTTAGCTATAATATCATGTTAGTTCATAAAATGATGAACAAAAAGATTCAAATGGAGTTCAGGTCATTTTAGGCTCCTCATGGTAACATGGTATATTTGTTTAAAATTACTTTTCTAAATTAAAATATACCCTATATAATAAAAGCCCAGCAACTGTAATAACAGAACTACCAAAGGACCGCTCAACCAGTGGCTGTGAGGTGCACTGACCACTTCTTAGTACCTTTCTTTGGCTGGCAGGCTCTGAGCACTGATGGCAAACAGGGACCTGGAGTGGGAGGCAGGGGATGTGGGCAGTGCCAGGCCAAGGCCCCTGTCCCACCCATGGCCCCCACAGAGAGGGTGACCTGCGGTGGGGGTATGGCTGGCTAGCAGCTGACTTCTCAGTCCCTCCCCAGCCATCAGGCTCCCATTGCAGGACAGGGAGCCAGGGTGGGTGGCAGCAGGGGGCAGGTCTGGCGAACAGGCAGAATGGGCTGACCTCTTGGCCCCTCCCCCACCTGTCAGGCTCCCATCACTGGATGGCAAACGGGTAACTGGGGTGGGTGGAAACGGGAGGGTGGGGCCGGCTGCCAGAAGCCAAGGAAGCTGGCCCACGATCTCAGGCTAGGCCTGGAGACTGTACCTGCGCATGATTTCGTGCGCCTGGCCTCTAGGTTTAAAATAAAAAATAAAATTACTTTTCTAAAGGAGGATTATGAAGATAAAAAAATAATCTATTTTTAAATTTAGTGGACTCTTTATCAGAATTATAAATTTTTATATGTAGCTTCTATCTAATTAGGCACTAATATAGCACTACCTACTATAATAAAACCAAAATGAACTTACATCAATATTTTCAAGTTGTTTGCTCAGTATATAAAACGCTGTGTTTCCCCTAATAGTAAGTAAAGTGTTCCTAAGACCTAGCTGGGTTTTCAATAGAATAAGCACTTTATAAAGCCTCCCTATGGCATTACATTTTTATGTCCATTTTGTAGGCATCTGTTACTACTCTACTCATAAAGTGTGAGGTTAAAAGCTCTCCGTTTATTGAGTGGCCCTGGGTGTTTGGTACCTGAAGTACCTTAAATAAAAACTCACTTAAACCAGTGCTGAGTGGTCACTCCCGGGGGTACTGGGGTGCGCGTGGCTGCCAGAACGGGGAGGACTGACTAGGAGAGGGATGTGTGAGGAATCAGTGCCTCCGTCATTCACCCTCTGAGCACTGGGGAGGATTCATTACCTCAATCAAACCTCATTTTGGAGTTTCCTGCAGATCTTTACCTGTGGGAGGTCATGGATGGATACAAACAGCTGACTTTTACAGTAGCCCATGCAGTGTAAGGCTATGGGCTTACGGAAGTCATGGTTGCATCAGGAGACCTCTAAGTACACATTCCAGCCTGGCTGGCGTGGCTCAGTGGTTGAGTGTCTACCTATGAACTAGGAGGTCAGGGTTTGATTCCCAGAGAGGGCACATACCTGGGTTGTGGGCTTGATCCCCAGAGCATGCAGGAGGCAGCCTATCGATCAATGATTCTTTCATCATTGATGTTTCTCTTTCTCCTTCTTCCTTCCTCTCTGAAATCAATAAAATATAGATCTTTTAAAAAGAGACCTCTGAGCTCTGACTTAATGTATTTAAAGGTATGAACACAGTTATATGGACATTGACTGTTTCTAGTCTAACATGTGGGCCCATACTCTCCAGGCGCCGGGCAAAGCTGATCGGAGTGCTTGGGTTTTCCCTAAAACACTCATATTTATCTTATCATTTTAAATCATTTCTCTGTTACCTGTAATAGAAAAGTATGTATATTTCACTCATACAGAAACATATACTTTTGGAATTTTACTACAATTTTTGAAACAGGCTACTTCTGTTTTTTAACTGAGGATAATGATGGTTAAATCAAGTGAGAGATCGGTTTTTCATTTGACACCTAAGAGCTCTAAATGGTATGTAATCCTATATAATAAAAGGCTAATATGCAAATTGACGGAATTCCTATATAATAAAAGGCTAATAGGCGAATCAATGGAGTTCTTATATAATAAAAAGCCAATATGCAAATCAATAGAATTCCTATATAATAAAAGGCTAATATGCAAATTGTCAGAATGGTGGAACGACCAGTCACTATGACATGCACTGACCACTGGGGGCAGACACTCAATACAAGAGTTGCCCCCTGGTGGCCAGTGCACTCCCACAGGGGGAGCACTGCTCAGTCAGAAGCCCTGAGCCAGAGGGAGCGAGCTTAAACTGTCAATCAGACATCCCCTGAGGGCTTCCAGACTGTCAGAGGGTGCAGGCTGGGTTGAGGGACCTTCCCACCCCCAAGTGCACAAATTCATGCACTGGGCCTCTAGTTCTAGATAAGAGGCAACTTTTGATTCCAGGCGAGTCTGAGAGAACACTTATCTTCCAGAACACACTAACATGAACAGATCGACATTAGTCCATGGTTTAGCCATTTCTTTCCTTGACACATAGGTAAGTGTTCTTTCTGAATAATGATTGTTGTTATGCATAAGTTACAATGAAAGCTGCTGCCAATTCAGCTGCATATTTTGCCCTGTGCCATTTTTGGACTCACCCAGTGAGTTTGTGAGTGGGACTCATCCCCGGTTCCTGTGCACATGCTCTGTTCATCACCCTATGCATGCACTTTATTCTTGAAGGCGTGATATTATCATTAGTTTTTAGAGGAGTTCATGTGTAATGTTGGCCAAAGAAAGTTTCAGGTATTACTGAAATGACACCTACTTCTGGGCTATTAATTGATATCGATTGTAAGGCCTTGGCTGCCTTATTTTGGGGAAGACCAGCCTGGGTAGAGATGGCTGTCAGATGCCAGGGTAAGAAAGCAAAGACAGGACGTCTCCATGGTCCTCTCTGCAAGTCCTTGAAGTCACCAGCTTCAGAATAAAATGCTCAGTCAGCTTGGAAAGCAAAAATCTTCAAACAATAGAAACTGTCGCCCTGGCCAGTGTGACTCAGCTGGTTGAGCGTCACTCCATGGACCAAAGCTGTGCTCCTCGGGTTCCTAGTCAGGGCACCTGCCTGGGTGGCTCAGTCCCCAGGAGGGAGAGAGCAGGAGGCAGCAAGTAGATGGTTCTCACATCGATGTTTCTCCTTCTCTCCCTCTCCCTTCTTTTCTCTCTAAAACCAATAAGAACATATGTAAAAAATAGAGTTCTCAGATTCAGGGGACCTCCCTTCAGTTATGAAGAAGTTCCATGGGAGGGACATTTTGGGCCAATAATTATTTCTGTGCCCTGGATTGAGACATGCAACCTTCAGAAACTTCTCATGTCCTTTAATAAAAGGTAGCAAGGCAGGGCTGGCGCCTCACTAAGGAGTATCATTAATAAAAAATAGAATATCTGAGAGTCAACACTGAGGCATAGGGACGTGCAGAACACTGAGTAAGAATCAAAAGGACTCTGTCCCCAAGTCCATCGTCTCCACAACTTGCACAGCGGGGCGCATTCTCCACCTCCACCGAATGTTTTTATTCACCGGGAGCAGTTTTTTTTTTTTTCATAAGCCTCTAATCCCCAATTTGAAAAAAAAAAGACACTTAGTTGAAAGCATTTTTGTGCATAACTATATTCCAAAAGGGCTAAGAAATATTAAAATTGCCTGAAAAGTATGCATCCTTGAAACTATTAAAAAAAAAAAGGAATTCTTAATCAACTTAAAGAGAGGGAAAAAAGTACAAATCCATGATTATACAGAAGATGAAGAAAAATGGTTATATTTAATTTTCTAAGAGAGAAAATTATTCAACCCTTGAATGAGTGGCTAAAAATAGTTACTTAAAATTGCATGGTGAAATAATAAGCCGTAACAGAAAGGGTACAGGAAGACGGGTATAATAAAATTAAAATACACGGCAGGTTGATATTAGTCTCTTTCAATAAAACCCCTCATGCTTAAAAACGTGGTACCATAATTTATAACTCAAGGTCAAACTTTTAGCGATTTGCCCTTAAGTCACAAACGTAGCGTGTGTGACGCACAGAGAGGATGGGGCACGTGGTATTAAAAGGTTCTAAGAAGAGACCATCCATTTTAAAACGATGACACGGGCAAGTTTCCTCAATGGCCGGGCACCAAGAGCTGCCACACTGGGAAAGGGCACCCTTCTCCCAGATGGAGAGCCACAGCCTGATGAGAGGTCAGAGGATGGGGACGGGGCTGGAGCCCGGCGGGCCCATGCAGGGCTCTCTTTCCTGACTGTTCTATCCCTGGGAGATCCTCCTCTTGATGTGACCGAGGCCTCTGCAGTCAACGCTGCCCTTTCTTCGCAGGTCCTGTTTGTTAGTGAAGATCCTCACTTCTTGGCTCCTGTTGCAAATTCCTGGACAGCAGTGTTTGTCACTCCCCTCCTTAGTGTCCAAGCATGGATCCAGCCAGTGCAGGATCCTCCTGTGGTCACAGCAGCAGGTGTGACATTCCCTGGCCTCCCTGAAATTCAGGGTCCCTTTCTCTGAAGTGAGGGCAACCTCCTTCCACAGGCTCTTTAAGATCAAAGTAAATGTGTTTTATATACTTTTATTATTCTTTCCTTTTCTTTTTTTTTTAATCTTTATTGTTGAAAGTACCGTATTTTTCCGTGTATAAGATGCCTCCCCCCCTTTTCCAACCCAAAATTAAGAATTCAGTATTTTAAACATAAAACAAAACACATTTTATTTCGTGATCACCGCAGGGCTATGACGTTATGCGGTGTGTCCTTTATCCAGCCTCTGATGCGTCCCTGCTCTCTTCTTCATCACTGTTAGTTCCAGATGCATTACTTTCTTCAATTCTATTGTGTCACTGCTATCTTCTGTGTCACTGTCTGTACATCTGAGATCCTTCTCACAAACTGGTGGCATTTTCTGAGCTAACTTCATGTTCTCATGGCCAAGCCTTCTCCCCTCATGAAACAGAAGCACCATTTGCCTTTCCTGTAAAATCGACACTGTCCATTTTGCTTGCAAACATCCTTGCCTGACACTGAATAAGCGTGGTTGACACCCACGAGCCACTTGGCGCTGCTCCACAGTCCAAGCCTACAGCCTCTGCTCCACGTCTGCACATGCTGCAGGTTCTCCTCTGAAGTCTTCTTCTTTTGTGGCATCTTCAGGAGCTGTTCTCCCTGTTTTCTCCATGGACTGCTCACACCTCAGTGGGAGGAGGTCTACATGGTCTCTCTGCAGCTCTGTTTCCATGTTCTTATGCACAGGGGATTGCATTCAGTTTGAATTTTGCAGAGTAAGACCATCGCTTACCGGTATTTATATTTTTATTGTTTGACATCTTTATGGGCTCAGAACACTCTGGTCCCTGTTGCATCTGCGCACTCTCCACCTCCACCTCTACCTCCAATCACAGCATCAGCTGATGTCAGGTACAATAAGGCTCATGACTGGAGGAAGCCTGTTTGACAAGGTGTGGGCATCTACGCACCCTCGGGCTCCCTCCTCCACTGACTTCCCTGTATAAGACACCCCTTGATTTCCAGTCTAAGGATTTTAGAAAAAAATAGAGTCTTATACATGGAAAGATACGGTATTACATATGTCCCCTTCTTTCCCCCATTGAGCACTTGTAGCACATCTGTACCCCTCACCTGAGACCCTCGCCACCCTATTGTCTGTGTCCGTGGGTCATGCATTCATGCATACAAATTTTTTGATCACCTCCCACCCATCCACATCCTCCCTCCTTCTGAGATTCTAAAGTCTGTCCCATGCTTCAGTGCCTCTTGATCTATTTTGTTCATCAGTTTACTTTGTTCATTTGATTCCACCCATGAGTGAGACCCTGTGATACTTGTCTTCTCTGACTGCTTATTTCACTCAGCATCATGCTCTCCAGGCCCCTCCATGTGTCTCACAGGGTCAGAGACCCTTCTTTTTATTGCTGCATAGAATTCCATGGTGTAGATGTCCCACAGCTTTTTATCCACGCATCTGCAGATGGGCACTCGGGCTGTTGCCAGACCTTAGCTATTGTACACTGTGCTGCTATGAGCATAGGGGTGCACACATTCTTTCTGACGGGTGTTTCTGGTTTCTGAGGAAGTATCCCTAGAAGTGGGGTCACTGGGTCAAATGGCAGCTCCATATTTATTTTTTTCAGGAAGCTCCATACCGTTTTCCATTTATTTGCCATGTTCACTCCCACTTATTGTTACTCTAATGGGCTCCTCCCACTCGCAAGCATTTGCACATGGTGTCTTTCAGCTCACAATTCTGTCCTTTTCTGAGGAGGAAATGGAGACTATGGGGCTAAGCAAGTTGAGCAAATTGTACTCTTAGGCTGAAACGGGAGCTAGTGATTTAGACGCGTGTCTGTCTGCTTCATTGTTGTACATTCCACCCCAAAATGCCCTGGTAGCCAAACACAGGGCATGGGTGGGAGCCAATATGGAGCACAGGGAGCTTCAGCACGTAGGCACGCCCAGTGGAACAGCAGAAAAAGCAAAGTGAACCTGCACCACAAACACCATGGGCCTGCGCACAGCTTGTGTCCATTATTGTTGCCCAGAAAGCGTTTTGCAGAAAAGTAAGGCTGTCACCCAGTCGTCATCTCAGCACGCCCAGCGTTCATGGAACCACAGCATCTCTGGGCCTAGACAGCAGCATCCTCCCCAGGCAAGTGGGCCCTCTCACCCCGCAGGCCTTCACTTCTGACAGCTTCGTGGATGCCCTGGTAGGCAGCGGGATGGAACCAGTGCGGGGAGAGGGGGAGAGCGGGACCCATGCAGTTCCTGTCTGGGGGTTGCCCATGGCGTGGAGATTGGAGGGACCATTGATAACGTGTTGGTAGTCAGAGAGAGGCGAGTGCCATGCCGACCGGGGACTGGAGGCCCGGACACTGTGCTGGGTGTTGTCCAACTCCATGTAGTTTATGAACCCTGAGTGCTAACTGTCAAAGGGTGTATATTCCATCTGTTTGTACAAATCACTTACAGTGTCTAAGACATTCAGTCATTTTACACTTAGTGTCTTTATTCACAATAATTGCCAAGTCCAGTGCAGGGCGAGTTCATTGTTGCTAAAACCAAATGTCATCAATTTCACACGCAGCTTATAAAGTCAGAGCCCACGGGGCAGACGAAAGGGGGGAAGATGGATGGCTTTAGCCAGGTTACATTTAAAAGTGGGATTTTCTGTGGGAGCGAGTCCGTAGCCAATCATCTTAATGTCATTACTGCAAATTAAGTGGAAAATGGTCCCTTTGTCCTCCTGCATCGCGTCCTCCCCGTGTCATTGCTCACCTCGGGCTCCGGGCTGAGGACAAGGGCTGCAGATGCCAATAGTCCGAGCTCTGTGGCCTTCACCAACATGGTGGGTCTTTGATAATTAAGATGCAATAAAGAACCTGTTCACAGGAATAAAAACTAACATAGTATCCACCAGGGAAACATGCGTCTAAAGATCAGCAGACGCCTAGCAGGGCTCTCCCAGCACCGCCTGGGGGGACCTCAGTCAGGGCCTCTGTGAGGGAGAAGGGGAGGTAGAAGCCTCCTCCAGGGTCCCTTGGTGTCAAGGGCCAGCACTTTGGGGTAAATATTCCATCTGGTTGGCTGAACATTACCAAGAATTGAATGCTGCTCTGTGTTCTGAGGGAGTGGCCCGCACAGGGGGGCTGACTTCCCTGGGCCGAAGGGAATGGCGAAGGTGTGAGAGTGGGAGGTCATGGCGCTGGGGCCTGAGGCTGAGGGTCCCATGAGAGAGGAGACCTGTAGGAAACGCACTCATGCCAAGTCCTCAGGGAGGTGCTGATGGTGGAGATGGTGATGGTGAAGAGGACTGATCTGGCACACAGAGGCCACGTCCCCATCTGCTTAATCCTTTGTGGCTTTCATCCATATAATTTTATGAATCACAGAATCGATGTGTACAGAGCTAAGAATCAACCGGGGGCAGGTGGGTGGGCGGGGGGGGGGGGGGCAATTGTTGCCTTGGAGAACCAGGGAATGTTTCCAACAGCCATGAGCCTATTGTGTGAACTTGGCCATCCGCCCCACACCCCAATTCCCATTCTCATTCTAATTCTGCTCCTCTTGCTCCATCTCACCTCCCCTCTGGATGGGACATAGTCTCATAAAGTACAGAACTTTATACAGTCCTACTCTTACACTACCATTTCCCTGTAGATATTTCTCATCATCTCATTCCACTGCTTTGAATTATCCCAAACCATGTTTTCCAAGATTAAATATCCTCTCTCCTCCCTCTGTATTCCAGAGCCTACCTAGTGTTTGGTTCATAGTAAGCACTGTCCTTCATTCCAGCAACATTTATTACATGTTGACTCAACCATGCAGGTACTGAGAATACAAAGACATGTAAATTCTAGTCAATGGCTCAAAGCACTAATGAAGGAGACATAAATATGTTTATACACGCAGATGATTACAATAGAAGATGACAAGTTCTATGGTAGGAAAAATGTGAAACCATCTATAACAATAAAAGGGTAATATGTTAATTTTAACGTCCTTGCAGTGCTGGAGGGAAGCTGGTGCCGGCAGCTGGGGGAAGGAAGGCCGACTCCTGCATGAATTTTCATGCATCAGACCTCTAGTGTATGAATAAAGAAGCAAGAATGACTAACTCTGTCTCAGGTATTGAGAACATAAATTGTTTAGAGCTCTCAGCACATCTTCTTGTTGAATAAGTAGGAATGTGGTGGGATTGGGGAGGGGAGAGTAAGACAAGCTAGGCCCATGGAACATTTCCTAATTGTTTTGTCATTTTATAAAATATGTATTTGATATCTATGCAATATCAGGCACTGTGCTAGGGCTGTTTCACAAGTCTCTTTCTTACTAATGTTGTGGCTCTTCCCCATAATCAAGAAACAGAATTTCCAGAGGCTGAAGCCCAGAAATCAGGATTTTAAAAGGATTCTCAGGTGAATCTAAAGTGCAGCCAAGGTTGAGAACCTCTGTTCTAAGGATTTGCAACCTCGTAAGACCTGGGTCCATGAAAAACCGTTCAGCTGTGGGAACAGGAGTCTACCAGGGCCCTAAACCCAAGAGGGCTCATCTGACTGCCATTGAAGGTGAGGTCCAGACAGTGGTCATTGCTGCTGTTGGCTCAGTGGTTCCAGCTGGTCTGGACCAGGTGCCTGCAATCTCTTTGCCTTCTCCGCATGGTGCCAAGATGGCTGCCTCCTCTCCAGGCCTCCTGGAGGTCGCCTTGGCCTGAAGGGATGGCGAGGAGAAAAGGCTTAAGTGTCCTGTTGTGTCTGCAGGCTTGACAGTCCCACTGGAAGTGTCTCCCGGACTCACCCAGCCACGGGGACCTTCGATAACACCTCATTGGCTGACCCATTCCCCGTGGACAGCGGTTTAGACTGTAAGCTGGGAATTGTATCCCTATGACTGGGTCCTGTTTTCAATGAAGACCTTTAAGACTGGGTACTGCGTGGACAGCTGGCACTTTCTGACATGGGCTTAAAGTGTCGGGCGCACTGGTCCTCTGGAGTTTCTCTCTTTCTTGATCGCAGTGTTGTTTTTTTTTTAATAACTGGGAAATAAAAATATATAATTTAAGCATCTGTCGCTTAAATATAGCCCAGCCAGCATGACTCAGTGGGTGAGTGTCCACCTATGGACCAGGAGTTACAGTTCCATTCCCGGTCTGGGCACAGGCCCAAGTTTCAGGCTCCATCCCCAGTGTGGGGCGTGCAGGAGGCAGCGGATCCATGATTCTCCCTCATCATTGATGTGTCTACCTCTCTCTCCCCCTCCCTTCCTCTCTGAAATCCATATATATATATATATTTAGAAAGAAATGCTGTGTTGTGTACATGTTCGAATGTGTGAGCACCTTCCCCAATGAGACTGGAGGAGCTGCTGCCCAGAAAGAACAGGGCAGAGCCTGTGCAGCCTTGTGTCCCATCTAAGCTCGGATGTGCTCCTTCCCCCTGGTTTCTCCTGACACCGGGGAAACAGCACCGATGAAAATCGTACTTTGCAGTGACTCTCAGCTTCTGAACTGTTCCCATATCCACCCGTTTCAGTGTTAATTGCTGATGACAATCTTCTATTCTTGCAGTTTCAAACAAACATGACTCACATTTCAGCAAGTTCTCTCTGCCAGAAATCTCTTCCCCCACCTGCTCACCTCTGTGAAACTCTTCCTGCCCTTCCCCCTCCCCCTCCCTCTCCTCCTCCTACTCAGCATCTCCCCTCCCTCTCCCCCTCTGCATCCCTCTCATAGACACACTTGTAGTTTCAAAGCCCCACCAGGACAAGGCATACACGCATTTAACCATCCCAGTTCCTCACTCCCTGCAGATCCCAGAATACCACCTGCTAAAAGCACCTGCTCCCTAGAGAAATGACACCTGTGGACTCACCTTTGCCTTGGGATGAAGAGCTGACTTGGGAACTGATGAAATCTGCGATTCCATGGGCTGTTCATTTGACACAACCACTGTGTCTGCTTGTGGCTACGCGGACCCTTTAGCGCTGAGGGTGGGAGGGGCCATTCTCTGCTGTGTTCTGGCTCTGACAGCTCCATAGGCGGACCTCCAAGCCCTTAAATAAGCCTCCTAAACTCTCACGAGATGTGCATTCAACACATAATAGGTCATGTGGTAACAACCAAGAAGTGCTTATGACCCAGTCCCTTTAACATCATGTTTTTAGGGAAACAAGCACTTCAAGTAGTCGGAGGGGAGACTCCCCCGGCTGCCACTTGGTCCATGGATTGTAAACGCAGAGTTGGTGTTTTTCTATTATACACTCTCTTCTCAGCTGGCCTTTCAGACCACAATTCTGTGCTTTTCTTGTGAAATTGATGTATAGGTGCCTCAGAAATTGGCAGGGAAGCGGCGAGCACAGCTTTGCACAGCACCTGCGTGTGCTTGGCTTGCGTTTGTGTCCAAAGCTAAAAATATGCTTGTCATTAGCTGGGATTTAAGGACGATCCGCGCCCAATCACTTCAGCTGCCAGCACCCGGGAGAGAGGGCGTCCGAAGGGACGTGGAGCCTGGTTAGGGCCTCGCTGTCTGTGTGGCAGGCTTTTCCTCACGGTGCGGGGAGCAGCCACGTGTGGGCACAGGCGAAGAGCGGTGTCCGCCTGGTGCAATCACGTCTTTTAACAGAGAAAGAGGGTCTTTGTGTTCCTGGCATATTTACACGTTTACACTTTTCTTTCCAGACTTCCTTTTGAGTTGCTCAAGGAACGGACACCGTTGAGGAGGAAATATTTACTGAGACCTAACTTAGACGCCATCATTGGGGCAGCAACTCACACGGGTGCAGAAGGGACAGCTTCACCATTGGGGTGAATCATCCCAGATATAAAAGCTCACATGCTAATTAGACGGAACAGCGGAATGACCTTCTAGAATGACCAGTGGGCGAGGCTGTGAGGGTCGAGCCCCTTGCACAAATTTCGTACATCAGGCCTCTAGAGAATTATAAATCACCTGTCGTTTTTAAAAGAAAATTGGTTTTCCAGCCTACAGTTTTGAGGGCTGACCTTTTACAAGGTGTCTGTAATTCTCCAAAGTAGTCATTTCATCCACCGTCCAGATATGACCCCTGCATCACCCATGTTCTCAAAGGCAGGTGGCTACCATCTTGGATGTCAGTCAGCTTTCTTCCTGTGTGTACAGGTTCCTGTAAATAAACTTCCTTTCTTCCTTTCCCCTCCCTCCTTCCCTTCTATCCCTCTCCCTTCTTTCTCTTGCCTGCCTGCCATTTAACCCAGCCATTCTTCTTTCAAAAATCTTATTTATGTTGTAATTAGAGCTCTTTTTACAGAGCCATGTATGCTTCAAAGCACCATTGAAGGGACAGACACAGAGGGTTCCCACATGCCTCCTCGCCTCCATGTACATGCTCCCTCTCCCCCTCCCCCCCGCACATTATCAACAGCCCAGGGGAGTCCATTGGTTCCCACAACTGACCCTCCTCCTGGGATCTCTGCCCTGGAATAACGGTGCCTCACCCACGCACGCCCACGTGGCTGGCCTGGCATCCCTGGGCCTTTGCCGTCTCCATGGGTGCCTTTTCCGGAGCCGTTGGGTTGCAGTCACACAGCGCATGGCCTGGCAGGTGGGCGGTGGCACCTGGTCGCCTGCGCTGAAGGTTGCTCTGCGTCTTCCCTGCTTGTGAGCTCGTGTTGTTTCCAGGTGACACGGTGTCACTGGCTGGACCTCAGCCCAGTCATCCACCTGCAGCCGAAAGGCACCTCCATGGCTTCCAGTCCGGGGCTCTGTGTGCAGGTCTCGGGGTGAACAGGTTTCAGGGCCTTTGGGCAAACACCCCAAAGTGCGGTTGCTGGACTTTTTGGTAAAAATGCGTTGCATTTTGTAAGCAAATGCCAGGTGGTCTTTTCAAGTGGCTGGACCGTCCTTTCTTAGGAGTCTGGGGAGCTGTTCCAGTCCCCTCCGGACACCCCTGCCGGGCCTTTATGGCGCCGGACGGACGGTCTGTGTGACACCGCATGGAAGCTGCCTCTGAGCCCTTCAGCTCCTGAGTCACTCCATCCACTTCCTGGTGCCCAGCGCCCAGGGTGCGCCCTGCAGGCGGGCTCTCCCTCCGTCTTTCTGTCTCCTTTTCTCCCTCCATTCTTATATGAAGCACACACTTCACTCCAGTCAGATGGGAAAAAAACTTGTATTAAACTGTTTCACGTAAGGAAGGGTGGTTTTAGATTTAAATATGAATCATTTTATCATGTGCTTCCTCTCCAGCCTTTTATTTTACAGAGTACCTGCTTAGTCAACAGTGCCAACAAAATGGAAGAGAGAAGTTTTTATCCATCCATCTATCTATCTACCTACCTACCTACCTATCTGTGGATCAATACATAGCCTGTCAATCAGACACGTGGGCTGTTGGGGCTCCTGCATACAGTCCCCCAGAAGGGAAAGTTGAGAACTTCCAGGGCACCTCCCTGGCATCCTGGGGAGGGAGTTGTGGTGAGAAATGCGTGTCCTCCCTCCTGTTCAGCTGGTGAAACTCCTTACTTTAAACGCATGTCCTTGCAGAACTGAAAGGAAAGAGGTTTCTCCTGTAGAGGGCGCTGCGAGGGTACCTCTGAGTCTGTGCTTTCACATCCTTAGGAGCAGTGGCTTTCTGTGGAAATCCCTACAGTGCCCTCTCTCTGTCATTCTCCAGAAACCTGTGGACATAAACCCAAACTGTCCTGGTCCCTCTGGAAGCTTGAGACTAAGCCCTGCAGCTGAACGCCCCCCAGAGGCTGGCGTGCGCTCCACACACTGAATGGGGAGCCCGGGGAGGGCTCTGCCACCGAGAACTGGGGTGTCTACTTCCAATCACACAAAGATGCCAGGAGGACTAGCAGCAGCCCAGGGCACATTCATCGGTGTCTCTGTCTAGCTATGTCTATCTCTACATCTACATCTACACCTACACCTACATCTGTGTCTGCGTCTGCATCTGCTTCTCTATCTCTGTCTCTATCTCTATCTCTACCTCTATCTCCATATCATACCTATGTCTGTCTATATCTATACCTATACCTACATCTATATATATCTATGTCTATATATCTGTGTCTGTATCTGTGTCTATACATCTGTGTCTGTATCTGTGTCTATATATCTGTGCCTGTATCTGTGTCTATACATCTGTATCTGTATCTGTGTCTATATCTGTGTCTATATATCTGTGTCTATATATCTGTGTCTGTATCTGTGTCTATATATCTGTGTCTGTATCTGTGTCTATATATCTGTGTCTATATCTGTGTCTGTA
>PVJC01027922.1:0-22909 GCA_004026665.1 Murina feae
CGCTCTCCAGGTGGGCTTCCTCAGTTACAGCAGGGCTCCTACCCCTGGAAGGTGTATCCCGAAAGGGCCCAGAGGTCTGCTGGCATTGTGGCCCTGGCCAGCATGCTGTCTTCTTGCTAGGATGCTTCTCCATTCTCTGCTGGATGATGCTGGTGAGTGAGGAAGAGCGCGTTAGTACATTTTTGCCCTGCTGTAAAAACAAGGAATTTATGAGCATGCTGGTTTGAAAAGAGGGCCTGGGGAATCATTACTGAAAGCATAAAAGACTAATTTTCCCCATAAAATGGCAGCAATAAATGTCCTGTAAATATGGGCCTGACTCCTTCAAAAGCATAATTTTACCCCCAATCCAGTAGAGTCTATTTCATGGTTAAACAGAATAAATGACAAACTCAGTGACTATTCTCAAACACCTGGAGTGAGGCAGTTTATGCTAAAGCAAGGGAGGTAGCCCAGAAGGACACCCGTCAGCTCAGGCTGCCTCCAGTCCAGGAGGAAGAGAGGGCAGGCAGGCAGGCAGGCAGGAAGGAAGGAAGGAAAGAAGGAAGGAAGGAAGCTGATATGAGGAGAAAAAGCTGGGAAAGCAGTAGCACAGGAAGTCATCAGTGTGTGAAAGTCCACAAAACTAGCAATGGTGAAATGGAGGCATTGCCCTCTTGAAGCTTCAGTAGTCTGGGAAGATTCTTCTCCTGATTATAAAACACTAGGAACAATGGTATTTTCATAATATCTATTTCAGGACATTAAGGCCAAATTTGGATATAAGTTCTGTATAGTTCCCTATCCCCCAATTTGTGGCTGTAACAAAGCATTTGAAGTTAAAGAGTTACAGAAAATGTAGAAATTTTCACTTACTTTTACTAGGTCAGCAAATCAACAAACAGGTGCTAGGTTTGCGGGGTGTCACCCAGGAGGAGGATCCCTGCTATTCTGAGATGCTGAGAGACTGTGGCAGTCCAGGCAGCAGGTCCATGGGGAGGAGACATCCCTGGGTGGATCCTGGTGGGGAGTGCAGATGGTGACCAAGGAGAAGGAGGAGCAATGTGTTCTTTCATTGTCATTAAGAGAATCTCTGTCAGCGGAAATGATGATTTAAAAATAAAAAAGAGTTGGCAAGTAGAAAGTTCTAGATTATTTATCTATATTATACCAATAAACCTGTAAATATTTCTTTCTTCAGCTTTTGCTTTCTGAGAGTAGGACAGTTAGGCTGATTAAGGAGTTCCTAGCTGGGAAGATCCA
Organism: Murina feae; assembly: GCA_004026665.1. Classification (NCBI taxonomy): domain Eukaryota; kingdom Metazoa; phylum Chordata; class Mammalia; order Chiroptera; family Vespertilionidae; genus Murina; species Murina feae. The sequence goes on from PVJC01027922.1 coordinate 1,243, forward strand.
GGACCTAGGCTCTGGATGGAAGGTATTGTGGGGTCATATAGAAGCAGATAAACTTTTGCTGCTGTTATCTCTGTGTCACCTGGTTAAAAAGCCCAGCTTAAAAGGCAGAATGACAGAGGTTTGGAAAACAAAAGCTAGGACTGCGGAACCCGCCATGTTGGGTTCAAATCTGTTCCACCACTTAGCAGCTGGGTAAATTCATGAAAGATTTTATTTGCTTGTGCCTTAGCATCCAGTTGTAAAGTGGGGATGATAATAGCACTGGTGTGAGAGTTGTAAATGACTTACAGTAGTGCCTGGAGCAGGGTAACTTCATATGTTCTTGAAGTTGGCTTCATATATGTGTTCACTAAGTTATTATGGATTACATGATTATCCCACTTGTCTTTTTATGCCTCATTTATAGGAGAGTATCTGTTATGAAAGGTTTGTATTCTTTTCCCACACACACTTTTGAGGCATCATTGATGACAGATTGTATTTATATATTTAATCAATGGAAAACACACATTTTTCAGATAAAGTCAATGACTGCTTCTGGGAAATTTTCTTCCCCCCCCATCTCCCTTCTATCATACTCTGTTGCTTTTAAGGTGACTTCATTTGAGATAATTGAAGATGAGGCATGTTCTAGTTGTTGGGTTTTCTGGTGACTGTGCTTAAATTCCTGATGCTTGCCCTGGCTCAGTGGTTCAGTTGAAATTAGAGAGTACACCAAAAGGTTTTGGGTTTGATTCTTGGTCAGGGCATATACCTAGGTTTCAAGTTTGACCCCTGGTCAGGGTGTGTATGGGAGGCAACCAAATGATGTTTCCCTCTCACATCAATGTTTCTTTCTCTTCCTTCTCTCTAAAAATTAATAAAAACCTATCCTCAAGTGAGGATTTAAAAAATTCCTGATTTTTGAGTTTTGATCTCTTCTATTTTCTCATTTTTCTCATGTTCAGCTGTGTTCTTGAGATGCCTTAATTCATGGTTAATTCATGGGCTCTTTTCCAGCTGCCTTATAGACTGTTACCATCCTGCAGGATTCATGCTTCCTCATCCCACTCTGGGAAGATATCTTAATCTCCTTATTCTCAGTCACCATTATTTGCTTCTTCTTCCTCCATGGCATTCCATCTCCATTGAAGTCTTGTTCTCCTGTGGCTTTCTCAGGAAGAACCTATGAAAGACCTACTTTGATAGTCATAAGATGCTAGGAGGTGAGAGCCACACTGGGGTGGATCCAGGATGGGGGGGTGGCGCGGGTGGGCAGGGCAAGTTGGTGGTGGGGAAAGTTACTTCTCTTTCCTGAATGGCTACACTCACTCATGCTTCTGGGTAAAGGATGGGAGGGACAAGCCTGTTTCTTCTAAATCCCAGGAAATAGATTGCTGAGGCATCCTCAATCATCAATCAGATGTTAGGTTGTCACCAAGTGCCTCAAATTATTCTGTTGGTTATAGGGGGTTAAGACAAAGGGTAGGAGATGTCCCTCAGCAATAAGAATGTAAACAATTATTACAAAACTGTTAAGAATAAATACAATTAGGAGAATCATTCTCTAAATGATAAGAATAGTAGGAGCTTAGAGATGGAGCAAGGCCTGGTAGCTTCCAAGAAAAGGGATATTTGAATGAAGAACTCATGCTAGATAAGGGGGCTTGGACAGGGAGGAGGAAATATTCTAGGTGACAGTGGAATATGGGGTGTGAGGAACTATGTCCATGCTGGCCCAAAGGACTCCAGGTAGGACAAATGAGAATAATAATAGCAAAATCCACTTTGAGAAGCAAAATCTACTTCTCTATTTCTGAAGCAAATTCACATGCAATATCTGATTAGAAATGGAATTGGTTAAGTTGGAGATCACAGACATTTGCTAAAGTGAGATCACAGACATTGAAAAAATGAAAGTGCTCTGCCTACTCCTAGTGGAGTCATGAGATTGGTTTGTCTGGCTCTTTCACCCCGAATTCATGAATTCTTTATAGGGATGGACCATCCTAATTGAACTGGTCTTCTGGTACCTGGAATTCCAGCCTCAATTTAGTGGCTCTGTGCCTCTGTTTTCCTTCCATTTCCTTTTGCTTTGTCTGAGATAACTCATTTTGAGTCCCAACGTGAACCCTGTAGAGAATGCCAAAGACCAATACCAATGTTCTCTGTCTTTCGCTTGCTCTAAAAGTAGATAGGCCATCTGTTTAAAGACTATTGGAAATAATCAACACTTTTCTTTAGTTAGGAAGAAGCACATGTTAATATAGGGTTGTTTTTAAAGAAAAATGCACGTATTAATTTGATTTCATGCTTTATTATTAGCTATCATTTTCAACTTCTCAGAGTGCTGTCACCCACTCCAGAGGACCTTCATTGGGCTGATATTGGCACCAATTTAAATTGTATTAGTGTTAATTTGGGTTTTCTACTGCCTGCTGCTTAATAACTATCAGCAGGTTTTGTCCCCATAGTATCATTAGCACCTTCTTCCTTCAGGTGCTGACTGGGGGCAGCAAAAACCCCCAAGCTTCCAGCAATTTACACCTACTGACTCTCCCTGCAGCTAATTCATCTTCATGATCTGTCAGATTTTCATTCAACTTCTTAACTCTCTCACTACTCTTACGGAGTTGGCCAGTCCAGCATCAATTGATTTTTGAACCTTCTAATAAGGTTAGGGAGGCAAGGAACTTTGCAGATCATCTTGTGGTCCATCTTCTGTTTTCTGGATGATATAAATGAAGGTCAGGGAGATTAAGTAATTTGTCTGAAGTCAACAGGAAGGAATATAGACAAAGCTGAACCCAGACTCTGCTCATCCTAATTACCCTCATTCCATATTCTTTTAGATTCTCTCATTATAGTTTGGAACCAGGCAGGCACCTCCACAACCCAATTAGCCCTTGGATGCGCGATCCCTTGAGATGGAGGCCACAGCACTTAGGGACAGTTTATAGGTTGAACTGTCACATTTTAATACAACTAAAATAGCTAAAATCAAGATTGCAGAAAATTTTATAACATAAAATTACATAACACATGTAATCCTCAGAAGACTGCACACATTAAATTTCTATAGAGCATATGTATTCCTTACCATAATGGGTCAAATGGTCACTCTTTGCTTTCTCTTTTCTTTCCTCTCTGTATCTGGTCAGTCATCAATCCAGCTGAGCATTGCCTCTTGAAAGCATTTATCAAATTCTTTTCTCAGTTTCTGCTACAAAATCTCTCTCCTGTTTCAGATCCAAAGGACTGCAATAGCTTCTTAGCTGGTATCCCTGAGCCCTGCATTCTTGACCCTCATAAATATGTCTTCAACATTCATTCCAGATTCATGGTCGAAAACTGATCCTGTCCTTTCTCAGCATACCTTATAGGTGATGATTTCTCACTTAGAGAAGAGTCTTCAAACTGGGCTACACACAAGGGATACACATATATGGGTGGATTTTAAGAACTCAGTTGCCTGCTCTTCAATATCCAATGAGCCTACAATCACAAGATTCTTCTACCCCTTAAAAAACAGAGGTAGGCTTTTTAGCAATCCTAAATCTTACTTTGGTATATTGTACTAGGATGTACAAAACCTCCAAATACCAAATGAAAGGATAAATGGAACTGTTGGGTTTTTACAAAAATTTCCTTTAATGGTTAATTACTATATTTTGATTCCTCAAATGAAACAGTAAATGATTAATGATGCTGCTTCTTTTAATGTAAGTGGATTGAATGGGGCTATTGCATTTTTCAAAAAAATGGAATAAAAATCAAGATAAATATTTCACATGGTTCCTCTCAAATTCAGTGTGCTTTATCAACAAGGTAGTTAAAAAACTCTATCAAATCATAAAATACAGTTACTTCTTATTTTATAAAGTATTTAACATTTTTTTTAAAAGTAAGCCTATTGTGAAAAAATTTAAATATGTGTGAGGGGTAACATAGTTTGTTTTCTCCCAAATATTTTGTTTTGAGAAAATTTTAAACATAAACAGGTGGTCAAAGAATTATACAGGGAGCACCCATATATGCACCACTTTTTGTTTTAATACTCACCCGAGGATATGTTTTTATTGATACTTTCTTTCGGAGAAAAAGAAATATCAATGTGAGAGAGAAACATAGATTGGTTGCCTCCCATATGTGCCCCAGCCAGCCTGGGTGAGTGACTGATGGCTGTTTGTAGGCTGGCCATGGCCCCTAGCAACTCAAACTCCTAGCAAGGTTGGCTGGAAGTAGGAACTGGGATTTATTTTATCTTCTATAATTGAAACTTTGTTACCTTGAGCAGAGGCCACAGCAGACCAGGGCAGATGGGAAGCTTGCTTCCTCCATCGCTGGGGCAACCAAGCCTCCTGATTGCTCCAGCTCCGTGGCTGCCAGCCGGCATCTTGGTTGGGTTAATTTGCATATAGTTGCTCTGATTGGCTGGTGGGTGTGGCTTGGGGTATAGTGGAGTAACACCAATTTGCATGTTTCTCTTTTATTAGTGTAGATTTGCCTTATCACACATCTAGCTATCTATCTATACATCCATCAACCTACCTTGTTTTTTTCCCCAATGCAATAAAAACAGTTGCAAACATTGCATGCAGAGATTTTTCACTTATTTTAGTAGATATATGAGCAGAAAAAGTTTGGACTTATAGAAGAGAGCTTGAACTTCTCAGCCTGGCTTTGAAAGGCCTCTGTTGAGGATAGGAGCAAGCCTTTGGCAAATGGTGGTGTTTGTTGTGCTTCTCTTTTGTGGGTTGTCCTTGGCATTTGCTGATTCCAGTGCCCCAGATACACAAAGCCACTTGGAGTTCCCCTGCATCAAGCTGATTAATGCCTCTTTGTCATAGCAGCATAGACTGTTCTCTGGGCCTGGAGTTTCCTCCCTGCTTCTAGCTCTTCTTTCTCACTTGTGCTTATCTTTTTAGACTCAAAGGGTATCTCATATATCATAGAGGCTAAAAAAATGTCTTGTTGAACCCTACTGAATATGGCATGGTGAAAATTTTTGGGGTTGAAAATCAGAAAAACTGTTTCCTCAAAACTTGCCTCAAAATATTTTTCTGCACCGCATATATTTTGTTTTAAAGTATGCATTTTCTCTATTATATTATCCTGTAAAAATATCCCGAGCTGATTCCTTTGTTATTGTATTTAATTATATATATGTAAGTAATAAAGTTAAATATATTTATAAAATAATATATTTATAATATAATTATGTGTAGTTAAAAATATATTTATATTTATATTCCTATGTTCCTGGTCTTTTTAGCGAATGAGATCCAAAGTCCAGATACCATCAACACCAACTGTATAGCTTTGCAAGGGTCATTTAATCTTTCTGGATCTTAGTTTGCTTACCTATTAAATGGAGGTAGAAATACCTACTTTACCTAGCTCACATTTTCTTGAGGATCAAATGTATGTGAAGTAATGTTTCCAAGTGTTTTGAAAATAGAAAATGCAGGATAATACAGGTGGTTTTTATGCCATATCCAGGGAGGAGGCATTGCTGGTGAAGGTCAGTGGTTTGGGTACCATGAATATAAGCCTATGTAATAATTCCAGTCATACTCTCTCCCCTCACTTCTTCTAACTTCTCCTACATGTGGGTCCTTCCTATCTAATCTCAGTACCAGCTGAATCCAGTGTGAGAGCCTTCCAGTTCCCTGGCTTGGTAGACAAATGATTGCCTACAGAGAGGAGAGGAGAGGAGAGGAGAGGAGAGGAGAGGATTCTGATCAGAACAACATTTGGCCTCAATGGCAAGTTTTATAGAAAGCCTTCACTGCTCTATCTTATGCACAATCCCATGACAATGAACCATGTCCTAGAGTCCAGGTCTATGCCTATTTCCCGACCAGAGCAGAACAAAGATATGGTACCTCGTAGTGTGCACGTAATAGAAAAGTGAAGCAGCAGGCCAAGGAAGTAGGGCATTTGTTTTTTCATGTAGCATGAGGTGAAGATGCAGAGACTCCAGGATTGATCAGTTCAGTAATGTAGTCATTAGGAATCAGCATCCTTCTGCTTTTTCCAGCAGCCCAGGCACCACATCTAGACAAGACAATATCAGAGAGAGAGAGAGAAAAAGACTCTTCATTAGGTCAAGAAAATCTTTCCTCCAAGTTCTATGGTATCATTGGTTAGAATTGTTTCCCATGTTTATTCCTGAACAAACCACTAGTCGGGGAGGGCTGAGGCTACCATAAAAAGCGAGGTCAGTCAGAATTCACGCCTGTGGATCTGGATGGGGTCAGCCTGTTTTAAAACTCAAGGCTACTTGAATAAAAGAGAAGAAAGAGGATGACTATTGGAGAGGCAAGCAACAGCATCTGCTAAGCTCCCTTCATCTAATTTAGCAACCTAAGGGAAATGGGGGAGACCTGTATGTACAAAGTAAGGATGACGCAAATAATTAGTGCAAGCATGTATTGTTGACTTATTTTCCTCCCTCCTTCTCTTCTTCCCTTTTTCTTCTTCCTTTTTTTCGTTGTGGCTAAGCATTTTGGCCAATTATTACTGTTTTAGTTACCAAATTATTAACCTCTGCACTTCCATCAACATTATCTTTTCATTTTATCATTTTAAATTATTCAGGTTGCTCTTTTAGATCTTCTCTCAGAATGAATGTGTCTCCTCTATATTTCTATAGCATGGTTTGGTAATTCTTAACATAGACTCCTTCTTCGAAACTATTTCTGTATGGTTTGTTTTCCCAATAGATAGTGAACAAACAGAGCTCAGGGGTTATCTATCTTCATTTCAGTTTCCTGAGCACCTTGCCAGTGTTTCACATACAGCAGATGCTTACTACATGAGTGTTCATTTGAAAAAAGGGCTTGTGTCCTTGGCCATGTGCCTATATGCGATCAGGAAGTAGTTTCTTTATTCATTTTGAGTTAACTTAACAACCATGACATTGGTTCCTTTGCTTCTAGGTGCTTTTGTCAAAGCTTTTTTCAATTAGCCTGCAACCCTTCTGAGGATTAAAAACCAAAAATTAAAAGGCTCTGTGATTTTCTTTGGTCTAAGGGGAGATTATCTGCATTCAGCCTTTTCAAATGGCGGGTTTCAACCAGATACATTGGCAGCATTCCCATCCTTTACAGTAGTCCCTCCAGTGGCTGGCGCCACCAGTTTCTGAACAAACTTTCCTTCAGGCAACAACAACTATTTTCTTTAGTTTGGAGGCTGCTTTACTTTTACTTCTTTTATTTTCATTGCAGAGTGGCCTTTAAAAGCTTAGCCCCCAAAGCTGAGCTTCTTCAGGAAGATTGTACACTTTGCATTCGTCTTAGGATGCGAGCCTAATTACTTCCTTGCTGGACTCAGGGCTATCTTAACTCCACAAGGAGATTTCCATTTCTGTTTTAGCTTCCTTTCTTCACAACTGCTCATCTAGTGACTTGCAAACACCTGACACATGAACTTACAAGCGAAGGTTTGTGATACATTGAAAGAATAATGGATTCATCACGGAGCCCTAGAGATTCAGAAAAGTCCTTTGAATTAATATATTATTTTTGTTTTTATCCTAAAAGTCAATCAGTTGGCTTTAAAATGGGAAAGGGAAAGTTATTTATAATGTAGCCTTGTTCTATCCTTGGCCAGCCACTCCCACAGGCCAGATAAGAGAAGAGGAGGAAGGGATAGGGAGAGGGAGATGTGTGTCCCGCTATTTGGATATACAGCAGGGGCAAAAGTAGGTTTATAGTTGTTTGTATGGGAAACAATACAATAATTCATAAATCCTAATCTTATCTAATAAAAGAGTAATATTGAAATGGATCGTTTCTACAGGACACCTAAGCCACACCCACTAGCCAATCAGAGTGGCTGTATGCAAATGAATCCAGCCAAGATGGAGGCCGGCAGTTATGGAGCTATAGTAAACAGGAGGCTTCCGTTGCATCAGGAGTAAACTGTCTGCCTAGGCTGGCTGGGCCTCTCTCTGCTCACGGCAACATAGTTGCAATTATAGAAGCCACTGAGCTGAAACAAAACAGGAGGTTTCCATTGCACTGGCGATGGAGGAAACTGCCTGCCTAGGCCGGCTGGGCCTCTTTCTGCTCACAGCAACATTCTTTCAATTATAGAAGCCATGGAGCTGAAGCCAACAGGAGGCTTCGTTACCTGCCTAGTCCTTGGCTTAAAGCAACAGTTTCAATTATAGAAGATAAATAAACCCCAGACACCTGCTTCTAGCCAGCCTTGCTGGGACGTTGGATCAATGGGAGCTGTGGGCAGCCTGAAAGCCTGAAAACGGCCCTCAGCTCTGCACTCAGGCTGCCCAGGTACCCCAGTAGGGACCCAAAACTTGAAGGGACTGTGGGCAGCCTGAAAACGCCCCTCAGCTCCGGACCTGAACCCTGAAGGGACTGTGGGCAGCCTGAAAATGGCCCTCAACCCCTCACCCAGGCCGGCCACACCCCAATGGGGTGAGGGTCCACACTGGGGGGCTTGGCCAGCCTGCAAACAGCCATCAGCCCCTCACCCAGGCTGGCCAGGCACCCCAGCAGGTGGACATCCCCTGAGGGGTCCCAGACTACAAGAGGGCACAGGCCGGGCTGAGGGACCTCCCAAGTGCACAAATTTTTGTACACCGGGCCCCTAGTATAAGAATAAACTTGTACCTGAAACTGAGAGACCTACATTCAAGGCCTGGCCTCACCATAATACCGTGTGATACTGAGCAGATAGCTGTGTTCCTATGAGGTTATCATTGATATCTGTGTTTTGAGTACTCACAACTATAAATCTACTTTTGCCCTATTCTGTAATGTGTTCTTGTGTGGGAATGGTGCTATAAATTATGGTTAGGTTCACAAGTTAATCCAAGAAATTCTTCTTTATCCATAAAGTACCTGAAGTCCAAAGTATATGCCATAACTGTAGTTATGGTATGCTTTTGTGTACAGTACTTTATTTGATCTTAATAAGTATAATATACTAATATGATATGGGAATATTCCTCATCCATTTTACAGGTGAGGAATATTCATAGTCACAGTGTCTACCACATAGTAAGTTCTTAGTACATGTTTATTGGATAAGTGAGGATTATACTTTCTTCAGTATCACATGGTATTATGGTGAAACTGGGCCTTGAATGCAGGTCTCTGAGTTTCAGGTACAACCCAGGGCTCTTTTCATCTCATTGCTTTTTAGGCTTTTCTTTGTTGCTCACAGAAAGACCTCAGTATTGGAAGAAAGTCAATGAATCAACCGTTTCGGGACACAGCCTGAATTTTCCCAGTCAGAGATTTATTAAAGAGTTTAAGCTTCATTGATTAAAAAAATGTTTCCCCCAAATAAAAAATAGACATGCTTGTTGGAAAAAAGAAACTCAAACAATGCAAATTTATATAAAGTAAGCACAGGGTTAACTGCCATTTGCAGTTTCTGTGCACATCTGGGTTTTATTTTAAAGGTTCATGTGAATTTAGTCTTCTACTCTGTATACTCATCTATATGTTATGTTTGAAATGACTTATCATCAAGTGCAACTGATTCCAGGAAGACACCCATGTGTATCCTGTGATTGTGGAGTCCCTGGTACATTTTGGCTTGCTCCTATGGGTACAGGGAGTATCACATTTACAGGGCAATGGAGTCCTGTTATGAGGGTTGGCCTTTTGTGAACCATAACAACTCAAACTGTTTCCATGGGGAAATACGTGCTCAGTTCTTGAGAAATGAATGTTTGGAACACTAGCTAGAGACTAACTGCACACCTATGAGGTTATTGATCCCAGAGAGTGTTTTAATTTTAATCTCAAACTTTTTGTGAATTCCTTCACTGGCAAGCTAAGAAATTTCCCCTTTTTCTTCTTATCTCACATCAACTGCATTTGGAGATAACTGGAGATTGGTAGTGCCTTGTGTTGGTTGCCACAACACTACAGATTCGTGATTATGGAAGCAGCATGTCACCATTTCATGCAGAGATGCTCTGATCAAACCTGTTTCAGCATCTTTGAATCAACTTTGGTGTTTCCACCCTCATTTCCTTCAGACCACAACTACCCTTAAAAAGCTGAAGGTAAAGGTCTTTACAGAGAGCAGTGAGGGCTACACTTCACAGTACGACAGTTTTCAGTCATACTGGAATGATCAAAACAATGAGCTTAGGCTTTGAATAAGGAGGAGATAAAACTGTGCTTCCTCCTTTCATCCTCACCTGGGCTTCACCTGCTTGGTCTGCGCCCATAGAACATAAATTTTCTCACCCTTCCTTTCCTCTCCTACATCATCCTTCAAATCTACACAAGTAAAGATGGATGGTCTGACTTCATTTGGGGAAAATCATTCTAATTTAGGTTTTGAAAGGGGTGAAAGTGTGGGTGGAGGGAGACAAAGAATGAGTTCAGTGAGAAGTAGACTGAGGAATGTCTTCTCATTCCTGACTCTGGAAGGTAATTGTTGTACATGATGATGGAATTGTGGATAATCCTCCTATTTGATTATGTTTCTTCACATTTCAGGAAATGGCCTGTTTGTATAGCCATTGCCTCAGTATTGTGTTAGGCCCATTACCCAGGCATGACTTGGATGATTAAAGGCAGCACTTGCTCTAGGTCAACAATAATATAGCTTTTCTAAAAATATACATGTGTCCACTTTGGTGTCATTGCATTGGGAGCCAGGAAAATGATATCTATTCTCAGAAGAAATAAAAGGGAAAAAGAATCTAAAGCATCATTATAACTCATTTCTCCCTTAGTTCTTCTTGTGCATTTTAGAGTTTCCGGCAGATATTTTTTCTATTCACTCTCTTGGTACTTTTCATTAAGAAAATCTGGTACCTGCTGAATTGTGGCCCTATGATTAGAGTAATATGATTTCCTCTCATTTGTTTTTACAAGAAGCTGTTTGAAGTGGAGAGAGCTTGGGTTTAAATTAAGATGTAACTGACAAGCATGAGAAAATGTTTAATTAATGTAATAACCCTCTGGTAATAAAGGAAAATATGACCCAAGATATGTTGGAAGTGGCTACCTGAAATAAAGTGAAGTCCACTAAACAAGCCTGCTCATCTTATCCCTATTGGAAATGGAAGGAGAAGAATCAAGAGAAGAGAATTAACATTTATTGAGCACTTACTCTGTGTGAGGGAGACATTGGATTTACTGTAAGGAAGTTCTAACATTTAAATCTCACCCTGTGAGGGAAGTATTTTTTTCCTCATTTACAGGGTAGGAAACTGAGGCTCAGATCAGTTCAATGATTTGCCCAGGATCACACACCTTGAAAAGGGACAGAGCTGAGTTCTGCCTTCATCCTGACTTCCCATTATACCACACAAAAAGGCAAGTGTTAATTTTAGTATTTGTGATAAAATTACACATATAGAGGCAAGTTTTACATTGCATAACTTGAGGTTTCAGAAGAGGATCCATACTCCAAATTCTACCATTATAGATTTATTCCTCTGGATTACATGATAATTTTTTTCTAATACATGGAGAAAACAATACTAAGTCCTTAGTGTTTCAAGATTTGATTCTCAGTGCCCTTCTAAGAAAAGAACAAACCTCATGTATCCCAGATCTTGAGAAAACTAGTAGCTGCTAGTAGCTGGTAGGTATGGAGTGGTGGAGATGGGATGGTAATGGGAGGGAACCAGCCACCATCCCACTTTCCTTAACTCCTGGAAATCTCAGTAAAATCAGGTTGCTACACAGAGATTGTAATTCTATAACTACCTGTCACAAATTGCAGGAGCTCAGAGTCCAGACCTCAAGGAAATGTCTGAAATGCTGGCAGAAAGAGGAAGAGGTGAGAATGAATCCCATTGTGGGTTCAGACTGAGTGTCAGGGTTGGGGGGAGGAAAGGGTTAGGCATTAACTCATCCTTTCCCCAAAGCCCTGTTCTGAATTCTCCAGTGATTGTTTCTGTCACTAGCATCTTTCAAGTCACATTCAGGCCCAGAACCTCAGTCATTTATTATTTTTCCTGGTCTGTAACCCCTCGCCCCCACATCCTTCCTTTCTTTACTGATAACACATCAAGATGGGCCTGGATTTTATTTTTACTTCACTAAATTTTAATCTACCCAAAGACAGAATGTTATTAACAATAATCAATGTATTAATCAATCATAAATTGATGGTAATAACTAACATTTAGTTTGCTCATACTAATTTCCTAGTTTCTTGGTGGGTTAATTGTAGCTTATTCCTTATTTTAGAAGAAAAAAGGAGTGGTAAATTTTGTTAATGTTACATAGTAATTAGCTAGGCTGGGATTTGAATCTATATTTATGTTTCTACAATGTCTGTGGTATTACATGCCGGGATCTTGCACAACTAATTGTTCAGATTTTCCAATAAATATTTAGCACTGAAGTATCTGTAGGTGGCACTCTTAGCTCTGATTACACCTCTGCTGGCAGGAATTTAAGCTGCTATGGAGAAAGTACAGATGGAAGCTGTGTTTGCTAGATTGGCTCTAGGGACAAGGAGTCTAGTGTAGGACTCAGTATCTCTTTGGTTATCCATAGGTATTCCTTCAGGCTAACCCCTTTCACTTCCTCTCATTCACCAGTACTACAGTCTCTTCACTCCCTATTTTTAATTAAAAATAATAATCCTTTATTGTTGAAAGTATTACATATGTCCCTCTTCCCCCCCATTGACCACCTCCAGCCCATCTCCATCCCCTGCCCCAGGCCTTCAGCACCCTATTGTCTGTGTCCATGGTTTGCATATATACATGCAATTCCTATAAATCATCCAAATGTCTTTGGATGATTACCTTCCACCCATCCTCCTTCCCCCACCTTCCCTCTAAGATTCCACACTCTGTTCCATGGTTCCATGTCTCTGGATCCACTCCATTCATCAGTTTATTTTGTTACTTAGATTCCACATATGAGTGCGATCATGTGATACTTGTCTTTCTCTGACTGACTTATTTCATTTAGCATGATACTTTCCAGGTCCCTCCATGCTATCTCAAAAGGTAAGAGATTATTCTTCTTTAGTGCTGCATAGTATTTCATGTTATAAATGTACCACAGCTTTTTAACCTACTCATCTGTTGTTGAGCACTTGGGCTGTTTCCAGATCTTAGCTATTGTAAATTGTGCTGTTATGAACAGAGGGGTGTGTACATTCTTTCTGATTGGTGCTTTGGGTTTCTTAGGATATATTCCTGGAAGTGGGATCACTGGGTCAAATGGAAGTTCCATATTTAATTTTTTGAGGAAACTTCACACTGTTTTTCATAATGGTTGCACTGGTTTGCATTCCCACCAGCAATATACTAGGATTCCCTTTTCTCGACATCCTTGCCAGCACTTGTCATTAGTTGATTTTTTGATGGTACCATTCTGACAGGTATGAGATGGTACCTCATTGTCATTTTGATTTGCATCTCTTGGATGATTAGTGACTTTGAGCATTTTTTCATATGTCTCTTGGCCATCTGTATGTCCTCTTTTGAGAAGTATCTGTTTAGGTCCTTTGTTTTTAAATTGGATTGTTTGTCTTCCTTTTGTTAAGTTGTATGAATTCCTTATATATTTTGGATATTAACCCTTTATCAGATGTATCATTGACAAATATATTCTCCCATACAGTGGGCTCTCTTCATTTTGTTGATGCTTTCTTTTGCTGTGCAGAAGTGTTTTATTTTGATATAGTCCCATTTGTTTATTTCCTCTTTAGTTTCCTTTGCTTTTAGAGATGTAGCTGTAAACATATTGCTACGAGAGATGTTTGAGATTTTGCTACCTATGGTTTCTTCTAGGATTTTTATGGTTTCATGACTTACATTTAAGTCTTTTATCACTTTGAGTTTATTCTTGTGTATGGTGTAAGTTGTTGGTCTAGTTTCATTTTTTTGCATGTATCTGTCTAATTTTCTCAACACCATTTATTGAAGAGACTCTCTTGACTCCATTGTATGCTCTTGCCTCCTTTGTCAAATATTAATAAAGTGTAATGGCTTGGGTCGATTTCTGGATTCTCTATTCTATTCCATTGATCTATATGTCTGTTCTTGTGCCAGTACCAGGCAGTTTTGATTATGGTGGCTTTGTAATATAAGTTGAAATCTGGTATTGTGATTCCTCCAACTTTGTTTTTCTTTCTCAAAATTGCTGCAGCTATTCATAGTCTATTTTGATTCCATATAAATTTTTGGAGTATTTGTTCTAGCTGTGTGAAATATGCCATTGGTATTTTAATATGAATTGCATTGAATCTGTAGATTGCCTTGGGTAGTATGAACATTTTAATGATATTGATCCTACCAATCCATGAACATGATATATTCTTCCACTTGTTTATATCTTCTTTTATCTCTTTTTTCAAAAGTGCATTCCCACCAGCAGTGTACTAGGGTTCCCTTTTCTCCACATCCTCGCAAATCTGTAGTTTTCTGAGTACAGGTCTTTTGCCTTCGTGGTTAAGTTTAGTGGAGTCTTAGGGTTTTCTATATGCAATATCATGCCATCTATGAATAATGAGAGTTTTATTTCCTCCTTTCCAATTTGGATGCCTTTTATTTCTTCTTCTTGTCTGACCACTGTGGCTAGGACTTCCAGTACTCTGTTGAATAAGAGTGGTAAAAGCAGACATCTCTGTCTTGTTCCTGTTCTTAGGGGAAATTTATTTATTTATTTATTTATTTATTTATTTATTTATTTATATTTTTTAGGGGAAATGCCTTTAGTTTCTTCCCATTGATTATGATGTTGGCTGTAGGTTTGTCACATATGGCCTTTATCATGTTGAGATATGCTCCCAGTATTCCTACTTTGCTGAGAGTTTTTAATAAAATATGGGTGTTGGATTTTGTCGAATGCTTTTTCTGTTTTTATTGAAATGATTATGTGATTTTTATCTTTCAATTTGTTTAAGTGATGTATCATATTTATTGATTTGCAAATATTGTCTCAGTCTGTATCCCTGGAATAAATCCCACATGGTCACGGTGTATGATCTTTTTAATATATTGCTGATTGTGATTTGGTAATATTTTGTTGAGGATTTTTGCTACTCCACCTTTATTTTTTTCTTTTCCATTTGCCTGGAAAATTGTTTCCCATCCCTTAACTTTCATCCTGTGAGTGTCTTTTGTTCTGAGGTGGGTCTCTTGTAGACAGCATATAGTTAGGTCATGTTTTTGTATTCATTCATTGTACTCTGTGCCTTTTGATTGGAGCATTTAATCCATTTACATTTAGGGTTATTATTGATAGGTCCTTATTTGTTGCCATTTTAATTCTGTATGCCTAGCTTTTTCTCTCTGCTGCTGCTTCTCCTTACATCAATCCCTTTACATTTCTTTCTTTCTTTTTTTTTTTGGTCTGGGAAGCTCTTTATTTGCCTGTCTATTGTGAATGATAGCCTTGCTGGATATAGTAATCTTGATTTCAGATTTTTTTCTTTCCATTACCTTGAGTACTTCATGCCATTGCCTTCTGGCCTGTAGTTTCTGATGAGAAATTAGGTGTCAGCCTTATGGATGTTCTTTTGTAGGTAACAGTTTGCTATGATCTTGCTGCCTTTAAAATTATCTCTTTAATTTTTGGCATTTTAATTATTATGTGTCTTGGTGTGGGCCTATTTGGATTCTTCTTGCTTGGGATTGTCTGTGCCTCCTAAACTTGTGTGACTTTTCCTTTACCAGGTTAGGGAAGTTTTCTGCCATTATTTCTTCAAATACATTCTCTATCTTTTTCTCCCTTTCTGCCTCTTCTGGCACACTTGATATTGTAATATTGTTACATTTCATTTTTCCCACAGCTCTCTTAAGCTGTCCTCCTGTTTTAAATGGGTTTTTCTTTTTGGCTCTGATTGAATGAATTTTTTCAACTCTATCTTCTAATTCACTGATTCGATCTTCAGCTTCCGCTAATCTGCTGTGTATTCCTTCCAATGTGTTTTTTATTTGTATTATGTTGTTCTTTATCTCAGACTGTTCTTTTTTCATAGTTACTATGTCTTTTTTTCATGCTGTTGAATATCTTTACCATCATTACTCTGAACTTTGTTTCAGATAAATTTCTTATCTCTGATTCATTTATCTCTTCTTTTGGAGAATTCTTTTGTTCTTTCATTTGGGGGTTGTTTCTTTGTCTCCTCATTTTGGCTGTCTTTTGGGTTTGTGACTATATATTATGTAGATCCTCTACACCTCTCAATCTCTAGTGCAGAATAGTGTCAAACTATGTTTCTGACTAATTATGTAAGGCAAAGACTCAAAGCCTCCAGAAACTGCCTCTGCCTATAGACTGATAGGATTCTGACTTGATTTTCTCACAGGCAATCATCCTCAGGTGTAGCAAGAGTTTTTTTCAATGTGGTGGGGCAATTGCTTCTGCCTGGAGGTTAATTGTTATTTTTAGTCTATTAAGTGGCCCCAGGGCAAGATGTTTTCCATTAGGGTGGGTTAACTGTTTTCCCCCCATCCCCTAGGTAAGGCAAATGTCTGTTTGGGAAAGATGTCCTCCACTGTGTGAGAGAATGGCTCAGCACAGGAAACTGGGGGTGTCTCCCTTCTGGGCTCTAACCCCAGAGTCCCCAGTCTTGCCTTCTGCTCTCACAGCTCTAGTCCACTGTGCCTTCCCTCTGCTGGAGCACAAGATGGGTGGCTCTACAGGGAATTTTGTGCATTGGCCCTTTAACAGGGTGCCTGAATTTTCAGCTGTCACTCCCTGCAAGATAGCAACTTTGCTGCTTTACACAGCCAGATGTTATGTGGATACCCTTCTCATTTGTGCTGCTGTCTGTTGGAGAGGCCAACTTGGGGATTAGATACCAAAGTTCTCAGTGGCAACCCCAACAGCTGAGATATCTCTCCAGAACTTCAGTTGCTATTTGTGAACACCCGGCCAGCCTTTTTGTGCCTCTGCCCCTCCTACCAGTGTCTATGTGGTCTCCACTTTCAGTCCTTGGGTATCAGGTTTCTCTCCTGCGAGTCTTCCATTGATTATTTAGTAAAATTTTCTGTATTTTAGTCGTAATTCCAGTTTGTTCCTGAGAGCATGTTCATGCAGCATCCACTTTATGCCATTTTTTATTCCCTATTTTTAAATCATTATTAGAAGGCCTATTCTACTAGGCTATGCCTGGTAGAAATCCTAGGTGGTCCAGTGCTTTACACTGTGATTTTGGTTTCTCAAGGAAATCCTGTAGCTGGCACAGTCCCCTGGTACACCTCTGTTCTTCAGAGAAAAAGTAGAGTAAGCACAATTGCTATGATTCCATACTCCCAACACCACTGATGACTTGGTGGAATCTTTGACCAAACCTTGGAGGAGGCCAGCTTTCTCCCTCCCTTTTTATGTCAAACAAACAAAAAAATAAACAAACAATGAGACAAACAGCAGCAAGAAACCCCAGAAAGGAAAACTCCATTTTTCCAGCTGCATTTGTGGTTCACATAGAATCAGGGAATGCTGTAAATGTTCTGACAAGGATTTGGAGTATTTTTATGTTGACAGACCACATGTGGGAGCCGCCTGTGATACCACTTTAGAAGAAAGGCTCCAAATTGCCCAGTTCAGTAAAGCCAGGTGTTCTTTCTTGCTTGAGTGTTAGCCTTCATTTGGGCTAAGACTGGTGAGAACAGGCTTGTGCTGTTTAAGTTCAGTTTTTTTTAAAAAAAACCTGGTGTTTATTGTGAGCAGATGACATGAATGTGGCTTAGACCTCCAGCTCTGCTTCTGGGGGCCTAGAAGACTTAGAAATGGCTATAACAATTTATATAAACTGCCAGATTTCCAGAGCCCAGATCTAGAGGAAATGACTGGAATGCTGAATGAGACAAAGGGTAATGGAAGGGGAATTGTTTTGTGAGTTCAAGTTCAACATAGAAAAATATGGACTCTTCCATATCTTCTATTTTTCTGATTTATTTCTGTTTATGCTACTAGAATTTTCCCCAGTATATGAACTTCCTGCATCCTTCTTCACCTTCATCTCATATACATCCAATCAGCAGCCACCTCGTGCCAGTTTTACTTTGTTCTGTAAATTTTACTTATGTCTGTATTTCTTACATATATACACACATACATTACACACATGCATGCACATACACACACCTCACATCTCTCCATTCTTTATCATCACCACTCTGACTCAGGTCTTTATTAGATAGATTTCCCCACCTCAAATATATCTTTCTGCCAGTCCATGGGACTCTCCAGTATGAGACTGCTGGTCTAATCAGATTAGTCACTTTCTTATAAATCTTTAGTGGCCACTCACTGGACAGTAAAGTGAAGACTCCTTACCTAAGAACTGTATGCCCATTGAGAGGAAACCATATTTAATTAATATTTTTTCTTTTAAGAGTGCCTAGTATCTAAAAATATTTACTAATTTTAATTCAATTGAATGGAATGCAAAGTCTTTGATGTTGCCTCATAATTTGGTGTTTTAGCTTTAGTCTTTGTATGAGATGCTGCTAATAGCTCACCTTGTCACCAGCAGCTTCAGTGGATCAGCCCAGGTATACTCAAAGGCTTCTGGCCTCAAGCTCTTGTGTTACCTGGAAGTAGAATTAACATCCCTGAGGCAATAACCTTCAACGGTTGATGGGTGGGAGTTGGTGGCCAATTACCTCAGCTTCCTTGTCATTGGGGAGGACAATTTTGAACTGTGTCCTGATGGGTCTTTCAGTAGGTTTCTAGTGGGAACATGTTCCAATTGCCAACAATAGGAACCCATTAACTCACCCTTCATTGGCTTTTCCTCCATGTCCTGGCTGATTTCCTGATTCCCTCTCTTGAGTGTTTTGCATCACTCCAAAATAAACTGTATAAACCCCAATTCTTGACTTAGGTCAGTGTTTAGGGGAACTAAAGTTTCCCTACACAAGTCAAGCTTCACCCACTGGGCTACAGATTATTGTCTGAATAAGTCCTGTGATTTTTCTACCTCTGCCTGAGTTGTTCCCTCTGCCTGGACCACCTTCCTTTTCTTTCTGTGGATGAAAATTCCATATATCCTTTAAGACCTCACAATTTATATTTCTAAGATATGAAATATATTCTTGCTTTATATGATAATCTTTATGTATTTTCTTTATTTCTTCTATAATATTAGCTAATTGGAAATATAGTGCATTTATCTTTGCATTCATCAGTGTCTGGAACTAGTAGGTGCTCAGTAAATGTATATTGACTAATACTTAAGTGGGTGGTCAGGGATGACGTCTTTCAGTCTCCACATGTCTGGTTCCTTACAATATGATTCACTGCAGCTAGTTATTTCTAATTCTCAAGACTTCAGTGGATCAAGATCTGATTCTCTTTCAGTTGGTTTAACAATTCCAAGCATTTACTGAATGCCCCTGCTCTGTAATTCCAAAAGAAGAACACCAGAGTATGATTATTTTTTTTCAGGTTTGGAACCAAGTAATTGCTACATGTTTTCTGATGCCTGTAGCTCCCTGTATAAGAGCCAGAGCTGACCTATAGCAAATATATTTTTAGTGATCTTAGAGAACATTGCAACCTCATCTTCCAACTGTAATTCTTTCTCACCTTCTTGAGTGATCTAGAGTGATTACTAGAGGTATCAAAGAGGGAAAGATTAAGTGGAGTTAGAAAAAAAGTGCTAATGGAATATGTGTGACCTCTGCATGTTCCCAAGGGGTCATTCATCACAGATGTCCCTCCTTTTAAAGTCTAGGATCACTGAGATGGCCCAAAATTGCTGGGCTATAGCATCTCTTGCTGGGAATAAATGCCTTAGCTAGGCCCCCTGCCTTGCAGTCTGGGCTACATTTATCACAAATAGTTGATTGGAAGTCATACTTTTAGGGTGAGCAGTCAGAACACAGCAGCTAACTGTTGACAGGATCCCAGATTCCTCAAGTTTGGGTGGGGTATAAACTTGAACCCTTGACAGCCTGTTCCAGCTTTTGGTGTCTTCCATGTAGATGAAGTGAGACTGTGTGTGTGTGTGCCTGTGGCTATTCACTATGGCATATGACCCTAAAGCATCTGAAAAACAAAAGGATTATAGTTCAAAATTTCCTCCAGAGAAATAAAATGATGTCTGTAGTTATTTTTGTCTACACATCTACATACCAGAGCCAAGGGGTGGCAAAGTTTTATTTTTATTTCCACTTGATTTAAAAAAATTTTATTTCTACTTTTGCTTATATCTGTATGCTTCTTAGGAAGTGAAACTTTTATTCCCAGCAAGAATAGGAGTGCTGTTTCTTTCTTCTACATAGACTTGGACCATGTAGCCAAAATGTAGTCTTCATTTCATAACAATGGGTCTGTCCCCTTTTCCTTGAATATCTGTGGTTTAATATATAAAATCCAGTTATTGCATTGTGATTTATGCAACTTGCATCTTTTCTTCCCAGCTTTATTAACATATAATGGACATATAAAATTCTGTAAGTTTAAGGTGATGATGTGACACATGTATAGAATGCAAAATAGTTATCATAATAAGATTAATAATACACCCATCACCTCACATTGTTACTTTTTTTTGTGGTGAGATCTTTTAAATTTACTCTCTTAGTAACTTTCAAGTATAAATATGGTATTATTAACTACTAGAGGCCCAATGCATGAAATTCATGCAAGAGTAGGCCTTTCCTTCCCCTGGCTGCCGGCACCAGCTTCCCTCTGGCACCTGGGACCTAGGCTTGCTTTCCTCCGCCTGCCAGTTGGCACCTAGGACCTGGGTTTGCTTCTCTTCAGCCGCTGGCAGGCACATGGAACCTGGGCTTCCCTCTGGCCCCAGCTTCGTCTGGAAGGATGTCCAGAATGACTTCCAGAAGGATGTCCCCTCTAATTAGCATATTACCCTTTTATTATTATAGATAATCAGCATGCTGTACCCAGAGCTTACACATTTTATAACTTTACTAGAGGCCTGGCGCACAAAATTTATGCAGAGGGTGGGGGGGCCTTCAGCTCAGCCGGCACCCTCTCACAATCCGGGACTGCTGGCTCATAACTGCTTGCCTGCCTGCCTATCTTATCACCCCTAAGCACTTGCCTACCTGCTTCATCGCCCCTAATCCCTCTGCCTGCCTGCCTCATCATCCATAACCACTTGCCTGCCTGCCTCACCATCCCTAACCACTCTCCTGCCTGCCTGATTGCCCCTAACCACTCTGCATGCCTGCTGATCACCCTTCACCACTCACCTGCCTGCCTGATCACCCCTAACTGCCTCTGACTTGGCCCCTGTCACTGCGGCTTCATCCGGAATGATGTCTAGAAGGGTGTTTGGCTCTCTGGTCTAATTAGCATATTACGCTTTTATTATTATAGACTAGGGGCCCGGTGCACAAAAATTTGTGCACTTGGGGTGGAGGGAGTCCCTCAGCCCAGCATGTGCCCTCTCACAGTCTGGGACCCCTCAGTGGATATCCTATCATGGCCCCAGTCTGCCAGGCGCCTTCTGTGTGTGTGTGTGTGTGTGTGTGTGGCCACTGGGGACCTGCCCCCAGCCGCATCAGAGGCTCAGAGCAGTCCTCCTATGTGTGTTTACCTGCCGGGGGCCTGCCCCCAGGCACACCGTGGAGGCTTGGAGCAGGCACCCCCTCTATGTTGATCTCTCAGACTCTTGCCCTCCCCTGCATGTTGTTCTCTTTTTTGAGCTGTGGCCAGGGCTGGGTGCTGCCTGCCTCCCAAGCTTGCCTACTGCCCATCTTCCTCCAGCCACCAGAAAGCAGGGAAAACCCCGC
>PVJC01027923.1:0-22916 GCA_004026665.1 Murina feae
CAGATGCCTAACCCACTCCTCTCCGGCTCCCTGAGGTCGGCTTAACCTGCTCCGAAGGGAGTGCGGTGGTCCAGGACAAACACACACTGCCTCGCGTTGAATACATCGCAGAAATCTCATTTGACAGGAATCCATAATCACCCCCTAACAACCTGGAGAGGGTCCTGCAACCATGCCATCCAGAATAAATGATTGACAGCTATAACCATTTCACACAAAAAGTCATTCCTTCGAGGATTTGTGTGTCAAAGAGCTTGGTGGACGGTCTTTGTTGTGTTATAAAAACCTTCAGGGGATGGCTTTAGCTGCAAGACCACGGAATTTTTTTTGTAAACCTTCTAATTTATTAATTATGGTATATTCACACTATGGAAAAGTGTGCAGTCATCAGAAATTATACAGTAGAAAATACTTGATACCATAGAAAAATGTTGTATATAGTTTATTTTTAGCCATGATATGCAGTTGAGTAAAACAAGCTGTTATAAAACTGAATGCACCACATTCTATTCAAAAAAGAGCAATTATATATTTACATGAACTGAAAAAGCCTGAATATCTATACACCAGCATGTTAAATATGTGACCGGATTATTTTCCTTTGTGCTTCTCTGGATTTTCTACATTTGCTCCAAAGAACATGCTTACTTTGTAATTAAAAACAAAAATGACAAACCCTACCATGAATGAGAAAACCTTTCAGATGGACACATGAAAAATTTCATCAGAGGAAACGGGAGGAGTGGGGATTACAGTCCCTGGAATGAAACTGGGAGCGACGGGTGCGGGCTGGGGGCTAGCTTGGGATGCGGTCAGTGTCCACCGCAGAGGGCCACGCTGCCAGACTGACCACACCCAGCATCTGGGCCAATGCGCTTTCTTTCTAGATCTGAATCATACTTAACTCTTTATCACCTGCTTGTTATGAAAGCGCAGTATTTAATGGAGATGTTACACGTTTTTGAGTGAAATGGGTAACAGAATGATCATTTTCTTGAAAGTGAAGTGACAGGTGCTCCGTAATTGCCCAGTCATTACCTGACACGGCCAAGAAGAGGAACGTGCTTGCTGTGGGTACCCTGAGTCCCATATGGGGAGTCACTTGTCACCATCCTAGGCCAACATGCTCACATAGGAGCCCAAGAAACTGAAGAAGGGTGTTCAACCTGTTAAGCTTAATTTCCCCACACAATTATCATCTTTAAAGAGCTTGATCTGACAAGACTTCATTTAAGAGTTTTGCAAAAGCATGAAATCTGTGTAACTTAATTTCCCCACACAATCATCATCTTTAAAAAGGCCTATCTGACAAGAATTCATTTAAGAGAATCTTGCCAAAGATGCCGAAAATTGTCTCCATTTAGTCTTTAAATAATTCTGTTATCCACTGAAATCTTAGGAAGGAAAAAAAGAAAATCTGCATTTCAGCAGGCTAAATGCACTTATGAGAGAGACATAGCAAATCGTTTCTGAGCGACTGATTTGCAGTTCTGTGCTATATTTGGTCACATAATATACACACTCAAGACTCAGTTCTCTCTCTCTCTCTCTCTCTCTCTCTCTCTCTCTCTCTCTCTCTCTCTCTCTCTGCCCCATTCACCAATCACCCAAGACTGCTTCCTACTGCTGAACCCACTGAGACCAGGAAACACTGACAGGTCAGTTCCCTTGACCCAGACAGAGCAGGGGAAGGGTGAGGACTAAAGCAAGCCATGCTAATGGTTGGGAGGTGGCATTTCCTCTACAATTTCATATGAGGAGGATGTGAGCATTATAGTCATTTGAACTGGCCTGGGAGCAATGGGTGCTTGGTCTGGTGGCACTTCCCCTACAATTTCACATGAGGAGCTGGTAGGGGTTCACTTTCTCATTTAGTTCAGAGGTCAGCAGATAGGAGGAGTGGCAAATAACTTGAGATGGAGGAGAGGGGGATCCCAGACCTGGAGAATGCAGTGACTGAGGTCACCAGGTAGGAGGATCCCAGATCTGGAGATCCCAGACCTGGAGAATGCAGTGACTGAGGTCATCAGATAGGAGGATCCCAGACCTGGAGATCCGAGACCTGGAGAATGCAGTGACTGAGGTCACCAGATAGGAGGAGCGGCATCTGACTGAGATGGAGGACAGGGGGCTTCCATGCTTGAGACAAACGTAGTGACTGAAAAGTGTGACTCCCCGTTGGGGAGAGGAGGAGGATGTCTCCCTGTGATGGGTAGCGGTCACCTTGTATTAAATATGAAGTATGACATTTTAAAATATGGGTATAAGGGTGAGAATGGAGATAGAATAACAGAAGGGTGGAATCTAAAAGTCCTGTGGCTATGGGCTCCAAATCCATTCCTCTCCTCTCCCCTGCTCTGATCAGTAGGGGACAGGGGGAGCTGACCCCTGCAGGCTGTTTTCTAGGGTCCCAGCTGGGTACTGACCATGGGTGGACCTGATGGGACACTGAAGGACACAGGGAAAGGAGAAGACAGGGCATTTATCCTTCTTCCTTTGCTCTGGATGATGTCTCCAGCAAGGATGCACCTCGTTCTTGGTCCATCCAGCTCCTACCACCCCCAACTCCTCTGTGTGCCTCTCCAGGAAATGCTTCTTCCCTTTGCCATTCCAGCTGAAGCGACCGTGATTTCCTGCTGTTGCTCATCTATGGGTTATCTTAATGTCCCCTGTGTGACACTCAGGGCACCTTGAACCCATAAACCAATTCCCTAGATTAAATTCCCTCTGTCAGCGGTTCTCAACCTGTGGGTTGAGACCCCTTTGGTGGTCGAATGATCCTTTCATAGGGTTCGCCTAAGACCATTCTGCATATCAGATATTTACATTACGTTTCACAACAGTAGCAACATTACAGTTATGAAGTAGCAACGAAAATAATTTTATGGTCGGGTCACAACATGAGGAACTGTATTTAAACAGCCAGAAGGTTGAGAACCACTGGTCTAAACTGATGAAGGTTATAAAAAGGTCAGGTCACCTTACTCAGATTCATCATAATACCCAGCCCTTCTTATGAGATGCGACAATGACACTTCCATTTATCACGTCTGCTTTTTACAACTGATCAATCTTCAACACTTTCAAAACCCGTGTCAAAAAAATGAGGGTAGTGCCATTCTGATGGGTTCTTTAGTCAGGTTTTCACAAACTGCTTTTCTAAAATGATCCTGGCTAAACCCTTATAAATAGGAAGTACTCCAGTAGTCCAGTTACCTTGATTACAACATTATTTGTCCTGGAACCTGCTGAAACTCATCACTGTGTACCCTTCAATTGTTTTCACGCATGTGCATATCACACACTATCATATGAGTAGCTATTTTTCATATTTAATAAGTAATTGTTCCTCTTTAGAAAGCTGTCTCCTCCATTATCACAACCGAGGATTTTCCCTTTGCTTTCTTCACCTACTATTCCTCTACCATTTAGAAACTTGCAATGCTCATGACTGGTGAGGTGTGGTGAGCAGTCTACAATTCTGTGCAGAGGCAAAACTTGGAACAAGTTGGGGGGTGTGGTTCTCAGGTGTTCTTTACAACCAAGGCGAATATGTGAAATATCAGCAACTTCTCTTAGTGTCTGCTTGGGACTTAAAACATATTCATTATTTACCCTTGGTTGCAGGGAAACTGGGGTTTCTGGGTTCCTAGCCACTCAGAGAAGATAGAGAAATTAATTATGACCACCAGCCCTTCCCCTTGTGCTTTTAAATCAGCTTGCTCAGCCCTGGCTGGTTTGGCTCAGTGGATAGAGTGTCGGCCTGCGGACTAAACGGTCTCAGGTTCGATTCCGGCCAAGGGCACACACCTGGGTTGCAGGCTCGGTCCCCAATGGGGGCGTGTGGGAGGCAGCCCATCAATGATTCTCTCTCATTGATGTTTCTACTGGTCTCTGAATCAATAAAAATAAAATAAAATAAAATAAATCAGCTTGCTCACTGGGACAGGAACAATACACCTGTCCTGTGGATTTATGGTATTCCGACACTGACAGGGACCCTTTGAGTGTATGGTATTCTGGCGCTGGGAGGGAGCATATGGATTTATGGTATTCTGACACTGACAGGGATCTTGGTAGTTAGTCTAAACCAGTAGTTCTCCTCATGGTTATAAATTAAAAGCTTAACTAGGAAATCAAACAAAATACTTGATGCCAAACTCCACCTGCAGAAATTCTGATTTTATTGGTCAGGGGTGGGCATTTTGAGATAAAATTCACCCCTTTAAGATGTGCACTTTAATGGTTTTTAGTATAGTCACAGAGTAAAGCAATTAATTCAGAACATTTTCATCCCCTCAAAAAGAAATCCTATACCCATTAGACTTTGCACTTACCCCCCAGCCCTTGGAAACCACTAATATTTCTGTCTCTATAGAGAGACTTCCCTATTTTAGACATTCATATTTAATTCATAGTCATATAAGTGGAATCATGCAATATGTTATTTTTTTGTGAATGGCTTATTTTACTTAACATGACTCTAGGGTTCATCCAC
This sequence comes from Murina feae, assembly GCA_004026665.1. Taxonomy (NCBI): domain Eukaryota; kingdom Metazoa; phylum Chordata; class Mammalia; order Chiroptera; family Vespertilionidae; genus Murina; species Murina feae. The sequence continues at coordinate 4,499 of PVJC01027923.1, forward strand.
TTCATTTCTTTTATTACCAAATAATATTCCGTTGTATGGATATATCACATTTATTTATCTATTCACCAGATGATGGACATTTGGGTTGTTTCCAATATTTGACTATTATAAATAATGCTGCTATGAACACTCACACATAAATTTTTGTGTGGATGTATGTTTTCATTTCTCTTGAGTGTATATCTACGTAAGAGTGAAACTGCTGGGTCATATGTTAACTCTATTTTTAATTCTTTGAGAAAATGCCAGACTGTTTTCCAATATGGCTGCACCATTTTACACATTCCCTTGTACCAAGAGTTCCAGTGTATCCACCTTCTTGTCCACACTATGATTCTTGTCTCTCTTTTTTCTTATTATGATAGTCATCCTAATGGATGTGAAGTAATATCTCACTGTGGTTTAAATTTGCATTTTCTTGCTGGCTAATGACATTGAGCATCTTTTCATGCGCTTATTGACCATTTGTATGTCTTCTTTAGAGAAATGTCAAGTCTGATCCTTCATTAATTTTTTAACTGGGCCATTTGTCTTTTCATTATTGAGTCATTAATTCTTTAGCAGATATTTACTAGGAACACACCATTACCCAGGCCCTGCCCTAGTTCCTGTAGTAAGTTCAAAATCCACTAAAATTATTTCATAAATTTGCTCATATGCCACAACGCAGAGTTGGAAACACACATGTTAAGCCTGCCTGGCTTTGTGAATGTGTTCCTTGATGGGACCTTCCACAGATGGCGAACGTTTATCAGGCGTTTCATAGAGAAATTGGAGCCCAGAGGAAGATGTGCTCATTGGCTCACTGTGGCGAAGGTGGGAGCAGAGCTACATCTCTCACAAGCTGCAGGGGCTTTAGTGTTTCCCTCTTCCCAGGGGTTCAAATAGCCCCCCGCCCCCCAACCCAACACGTATAAAAACTGCTCTGAGTCATGGAAGTGGACTCTCCTAAGCACTCAGCTGTCACGAGGTGCTAGAGCAGGGAGGACATACTCAGATCTGTCCAATCTCAGCGTGGAGCCCCTTAATGGCAGCAGGCACTTTCCTACTTTTTAAGACCAGAGAGCTTGATTGACAGGCAACTGCCTAGCAATAAAGTAAATCTAAGTCTCCTATGGGGAATCAATACTCCTTCTAGCTCCTTGACATGTTTACCGTATAATCCACAAGTGATTTAAGAGTTTATGTGGGACACAAAGAGGGAGGACACAACACTCTTAAGTGCAACATGGAAGAACTCTGGAAGGAAAGAGGAGGAGGAGTGGATGAGTAAGCACAAGGACTGGCTGGTGAGAAGGGTGACTGGTGGGTATCCCCTCCACTAAGGAGAGCGCGTTGTTTCCACTGGGTCATAACTCATCCCTGAGCAGTTTGTCAACTTGACCGGTGGGTAGCTGTAACAACGATGAAGAGTCTTCTCATTTTAAATTAATTTCTTCATTTTAAATTTATTTTAAGTTAATTTTTACATGGAGGGCCTGTGGGATAGCTATGCTTTAAGTCTGTCCTTAAGTCACAGGGTGTGTCACATATACTCGGTTCAGAAAACATGCCTGGAGAGTTTTTCAGAGAAAGGAACCATGAGAGATGTAAGCGTACAATGACAGTTTCCACTCTTCATTATTTTAGGCATGTTCCCAGGTCATGCTCCAGCAAGTGGGTGCTAGTAATGGCAGCAGCACATGGTTAAACACACAGAGCAGAGAAAATGGAATTGCTTAATGCAATCACATCTTAGAAATGCCTGAATCCCTTGCTGTTTGAGACTTTCTGGAGTAGTTTCTTACCCCCAACTCTTCCTTCCTGATCCTTAATTAAACATGTCATAGAAAGGAAAACATATTGGTAGGCAAATGAACATATTTGTAATCAAACTGATCACTTTAAACCTTTAAATCATTTTGATGTGACAGCACAAAGACTAACCACCAAGTGTTCATATTAACATTAGAGAGATAAGACCTTATTATTATGAGATCTAATATTATTACTAGAGGACTACATTATCCAATGCAAACACTTTTGGCTCATTTACCACCATTATTCCTTTTCACCATCAAGCTTTCCTTCCAATTACGTCTAAAGCAGTGACTAATTGAGAACCATCAAAGAAATGAGAAGAGAAAGAGTAAGGGGAGGAGAAGGTAGAGGAAAAGCTCTCTCTCTCTCTCTTTTTTTTTTTTACAGAAGAATGTCAGCTAATAAATGTTTCAAAGTTCATTTATGAATGCTAAAATTACCGGTGGAGAGGTTATTAGAGAAGTGGACAATCACACAGTCTCAAGTTAACGCCCCAGATTAATCATAAAGGGACATAAGCACACCTGTCTTCGGGGGATCCGATAGTCACTACCTTAATGCAATGGTCAAACCTGGCACTGCCAGTAGCAGTCCAGGCACACTTGATGGAAGCGGTACAGTGAGAGGCACAGAATGTCACCCATGTAATGTTCCCAACAGAGATGTGCAACCTGGACATAATCACGAAGAAACTGTGAGATAAACTCACATCTCCACGTGGTAACTGGCCTGGCCACCTCACCAAAGGATTCCATGTCGTGAAAAATAGAGGGAGTTTGATGAGACTTTGTGGATTAGGAGACCTAATGAGTTAGTGAAACGCAGAACTGTGCAAGTCACATAACAAGAAATTCTTACATTTTCTCTATAATAATAATTAACATTTTTCTTCCTCTGCAGCATAACTTTTGTTCTTTCACCTGTATTACTAACAATACATCTTATACATTAAACAGTCAGCCTTTTTATTCCTGACTGATTTCTAATTGCTAATGTAAAATTACAGCTCAGATTTTAGGTAAACAGTTAAGTATTTGCACTTTGCTATGGGCTGAAATGTATTCTCTCCCAAATTCGTATTTTGAGGCCCTACACCCGAAAATGATGGTATTTAGAGATGGGATCTTTGGAAGGTAGTTAATTCAGGAAGGGGGTACCCTTATGACGGGATATATACTCTTATTTGAAGAGGCATGAGAGAGAGCTCTTTTACTCTCTTACATATCAGGACACAGTAAGAAAAACAGGCCTATGCATGCAAAGAACTCAACAGGCCTGCACCTTGGTCTTAGACTTCCCAATCTTTAGGACTGGGAGAAATAAATTCCTGTTGTTTGGGACACCCAGTATACAGTACTTTGTTATGGCAGCCAGAGCAGAAGAAGACATACCCTACAACCTGAGATTTCTTCTACCCGTTCCTTTAAGTTCATTACTTGTATATTGAGTAATGCCTGCATTCAGTAAGTATTTATTGAACATGCGTGACATACACTACACCTAGCATTTGATACCAAAATTCTAGAGCAATAATACAACTTAATACTCTGACCATTCACCCTATACTTTTGCTATCAGTGTTGAATTCTGATTTGATGGAGGAACTTGTTTTCAAAGCCCATATAGGCTCCTACTGCTCTTAGGACAGTGTTTTTCTAGAAAATAATAATAATCAAAGAATTGATAAAATTTTCTTATAAAAACAGTTTTAAAATTGAAGGTTGTGATTCTGAGACATCAAATAAATGATGGTTACAAAAAATATACCATAAATGTAAACATACTAAAACTAGAACCCTAAGAAGCAGCTAAAATAGTAAAATTATTATTATTTTTATATGCCTTAATCCATTTATTCTTTTTTCCCCATTGATTTTTTCTTTATTGATTAAGGTATTACATATGTGTCCTTATCCCCCATTTCCACCCCTCCCCACTCATTCCCTCATCCCCCCCCCCTTCCGTGTCTGTGTCCATTGGTTAGGCTTATATGCATGCATATAAATCCTTTGGTTGATCTCTTCCCCTTACCCCCACCCTCCCCTATCTTCCCTTTGAGGTTTGACGGTCTGATCAATGCTTCTCTGTCTCTGGATCTGTTTTTGTTCATCAGTTTATGTTGTTCATTATATTCCACAAATTAGTGAAGATATTTATCTTTCTCTGACTGGCTTATTTTGCTTAGCATAATGCTTTTCAGTTCCATCCATGCTGTTGCAAATGATAAGAATTCCTTCCTTTTTACAGCAGCATAGTATTATATTGTGTAGATGTACCACAGTGTTCTAATCCATTCATCTGCTGATGGGCACTTAGGCTGTTTCCAAATCTTAGCTATGGTGAATTGTGCTGCTATGAACATAGGGATGCATATATCCTTTCCGATTGGTGTTTCTAGTTTCCTAGGATATATTCCTACAAGTGGGATCACTATTAAGCATTCCCCAAAATGGAAAGAATGCACTAGGTATACTGACTAATCAAAGGGCTCCAACTTAATCTAAAGCATAAAAGCACAACTTTACTAGATATTAAATATGACCTAATATGCTAGCTGAAACACACACATACACACACAGACACTCTGTAAAAACAGCCTGCAGGATGCAGAATCAAAAGCTGTCATTCACAGATAAGGGACAAAGGTGCAGCGGAGTGAGGGACCTGACTAAAGTCACACCGAAAATTAGGGGCAGATGGAGCAGAAACCCAGACTTAGTCTCGGGGTTTCCTCCACATTCTATCCCCCTTTTTTGGGGTGCTGAGTAGATGAGTACACTGATGGATCAGTGGGTAAAGACTGAAAAATGCCATGTAAATGGATAAGATGTAACAACAAGCAAAGAGCTAATTGTGAAGCCGCAGGTTTTCAGGTCGTTGGCACCTGCCCAGAGTTCTGACACAGACACAACTTGGAAGAAGGCTGCATTGAAATACTCTGTTAGCTTGAACACAAACACATCTTTCTTCAGCCAAGCCATTCCAGCCCGCCTACTAAGTTTTCTTTGTAGGAGGCCATCAAGCAAGGGTGGATTCAAGCAATAAAGGGACAAGGTTTGTTCTGTGGGTGCTGAGGCTTGCAGGCCTATGCAGTTTTTCTGGCAGGAGCCACTATAAATTATGTATTTATTCAAATAACAACAATTTTCCAAGGAGAACATTTCTTAAGCTTCAATGCAGATTATCAATATGTAGGAATAAAATAACCAATAATTGCTTATCATGAATTGAATATATACTTTGGTTTTTCAACTACCAAGAAGGCTTACAGGTTTAAAAGTCAAAATTTATAGAGCGTTGAACTTTCTCGTCTGAGGAGTCTAGTTTATTGACCATTCTGGGTATTTCTCAAATTGCCATACAATTTCCTTTTGAAGAATCTCACTCTAGTCAGAGCATGGACAGTAAACAATTGATCTCAAGCAAAGGAAGGAAACCCAAAATTTGCAACTAAGTGTCATGTCTTCAAGGAAACACTGGGGGACCAGAAGGGGAGAGCGTGAGGGGTGGAAGGGGGTCATGGGGACCTCGTCTTCACGAAAGACAAAAAAGACACGGAGACCTCTGGGGCAAAGTGAGATACCACAGAGAGGGGTAAAGGCTTTTCATAAAATTGGCAGAAAAGTGAAGATGGTTTGAGATTCAGATTCCCCCGCCCGCCCGCGGTAAAACAGTTAGAATGATAGTGTATTTGTAGAGAATTGTCAAACTGGCAGTGAACAGTCACTGAGGTTGAGAATGTGTGGAATTTTTTTAAGCAAGTATGAATGTAAAACCTCAGCAATGATCATTCGTGGCTAAATAACCTATAACGAGCAGATAGCCCCTGCCTCAGCTCTCCTCACCCTTAGTCCTGTGCCCCCAAAAGAAGCGCCTACAACTTAAACAATTATTTGTTTTTAATTCTTCCAGTTGTTATATGCACCTCGTTACATAATCTGTGGAACCAGCTACTTGTTGATATATTAATTTTAGACATTTTATCCTGACAGGCTGCAGAATTAATTAGCTATGCCCCCCTTTTCCATCCCCAAATTGCCCCCTTCCCCTTCCTAATATAGTTATATTATGATTTTTAGTTTTTTACTGGTTTTTAATAATATATGCACACATATCTTTACCTTTAGCAGGAGCACTCATCACACTATAAAATGCTGACTTGACTTACTCCCCCCAAGACTGTGGGCCCCACCCCAGGAGGAAGCAGAGTTTTGGAGAGGAGATGCTGGAAGAGTTGGTGTCTGAGCTAAATCCTGAAAGAGGAACTGGGCAGGTACAGGAGGTGGGCATGGGATGAGCAGAGAGCATTCTAGTAAGAGGGATGGGCAGAGCAAAGACACAACAGACAGTAGGAAAGGGCACAGTGTCCTGGGGACCTGAAAGCATTTAACAGGGAAAGAAAGACAGTGAAAGGGCAAGTGTCCTCCCGGGCCTGGTAGGGAGTGTGAGCCTGCGGCTGGGAGCAGCCATCAGTGAGGAGATGGACAGGGGAGCAGCCATCAGTGAGGAGATGGGCAGGGGAGCAGCCATCAGTGAGGAGATGGGCAGGGGAGCAGCCATCAGTGAGGAGATGGGCAGGGGAGCAGCCATCAGTGAGGAGATGGGCAGGGGAGCAGCCATCAGTAGAGACAGAAGACAGACGAGGAAGGAAGTCTTTCCCTGGTTACTGGACTGGCTCGCACTGCTCGCCTTGCCTCTGGCACACTTCATCCTGTCCCAGCCCAGGCTAGATGACAGGCGTTTTTCCCTCCACAGTGACATGGTACGTCACTATCAGCCACACTTTCTGAAGGGCTGCGTGGGATTAAATTAGAGGGATTAATTTTCCCTTTATTAAAAATGTTATTAAATGTACACCTATGTGAAAAACTAAATAATTGCACTATCTAAAATTAAACAAAAATAAAAATGTCTTAAACATTCTATAGTGATGTTTAAATGATACTATTAGATAATTATAATCCTCAAATAACTGTATAGGCGAGATTTTAATTTTTTTTTTCATTTACTGCCAATCATGCTAGTAAGTCATATCATTTTGATATAATAATAAAGTGCCTAATTTAATCTTCTTAAACATTAATTGATATGTTTGTAGCTGAGTCTCTAGTTAATTACCTGTCTTTTCTGTTTAATCTTGAGATTTAAGTCTGCTTCTAACCCTCCCTTGCTGGGCAATGTCCTCCATCTACCCATGACCTTCATCTTATTTAATTGAGGGAAAAATAGCATTTAAGCAAGGCATTCTCTACCCTTGTACTTGTTTAATACATTCATGCTTTCTGAGTCATCTTTCCTTTTAGAATTATATCTGAAAGTGATATTAAACTTGCAGAGGTAGTGAAATAAATGTCTTCATTCTAGTAAACATTTTGCCCCAGCAAATGAAAGTTTTTATTTTCCTGCACTAGAGTTTTCACTTGTTTCTTCAAATATATGAAAAGATTCTCCAACAGCTACAGTTATCTCGAAACCCTTCATGGCTATTGCTTTTGAGAACCTTTTAAATTTCCAAGTGAAAATTTTCTGAAAATTTAAACTCTATTTCATTCAGATCATGTGTCTATCCAAATACATCCATAGGCCCACTAGATTTCTGTTCGTTTACTTGTCTACTAATCTGGGCTGGATGTAGAAACTAAAGAGGTATAAAGGCCTACCTAAGGCAAAACAAAACAAAAAACTCTGAGGATCAGAAGTCAGGCTGTGAGCTTCTAAAAGAAACATGTTAGTAGACATAAAGCTTAGGGAAGCCACTGAAGATTTTCCTCCCATTAAGGCAAGCGGCTCACCATTCTTTACATGTTCTTTTCATTTGAAGAGTGAGAGATCCTTCCTACTTGTATTCAGCTTCCTTGGTTCAGCATTTATTGAGGATCTCTGATCAATGTCAGGGCTCCAAAGGGGAAGGTGAAAGTGCAAACCTGCTTTCTGCTTTTAGTCTGGCTTGTCCCTCAGTCTCTTCCCTATCAGGACTGCATCACACTATCTGAAACCCACATAATTTTATATCATTTTAATATTTTCTTTCCCTTGGTTTTGTATTGTTTATCTTTTCAATAATGATAAATTTCTTTTCTTTGACTGGATAAACATAAAACTCAGATGAAAGATAAGATAATCAGTTTTAAAGTACCAGCCTCCCCGTCCCCCAATAGCTGGATATTCTGTTATCAACCTACTATGGAAAGGGAGAACTCAAAACAATGTAATAGATGAAATATAATACAGTGAGTACTAATGATAACACACTCAATCTAGAGTAAAACACCTACATGATAAAATGTTTGTGACATCAGTAGAAAGTGAATAGCATATCAGTCAAGATTATGATGATTATTGAAAATGAAGGAATAGCCTGGTCGGTGTGGCTCAGTGGTTGAGCATCAACCCCCTATGTATGAACCAGGAGATCACAGTTTGATTCCCAGTCAAGGCACATGCCTAGGTTGCAGGCTCAGTCCCCAGTAGGGGATGTGCAGGAGGCAGCCAATCAATGATTCTCTCTTATCATTGATGTTTTTATCTCTCTTTCTCTCTCCTTTCATCTCTGAAATCAATAAAAAATATATTTAAAAAAAGAAAATGAAGGAATAACTCAAATGTGCAAAAATACAAATTCCTGATCCATTTTTAGGCTGGTTGATCAAAGTGTTAGAGGAGACAGATAGACGGATATGAGCTGGGAGAGGCAGCTGAGCTGGAGGAAATAAGTGTGAAACGTGACAAACTGAAAACAGACAATGGCAGTGGTAAGTCCCTATGTGAGCAGAAAAGATTCAGCGCCTGCCAGGATGGGGTCTCACCAGTGGCATATCCCCTAGCTGAAGGAGCCTCATAACTTAGAGAGACTTTTTTTTTTTTTAAAAAAAATAAGGGAAGGGGAGACTTCCTGGGGGGACACTCCAGTTTAGGGCTATAAATATCCCAAACCCCACCCAAGTGAGGCATTGGGTTCAGTCCCAGCCAGCTGAGCTGCCCACTCAGGTCCTCTCTGAGTGTAATGCTTTCTTCGCCTGCTTTTGCTGTTGTTTATTGTCTCTTGTTTGAATTCATTCCTATAAGCAAGACAAGAACTGGGGGCGCAGAGCACTGTCTACGCCAGAAACTCCCTTGTCACTGCTGACAATAGTGTGGGAGCTCTGGGAGCCAGGCCACCTGGGCTCAATTAGAGACATCGCTTCATGGCTCTGTAAATTTGGGAAAATCATGTAATTTCTCTGCATCTCAGTTCCCTCATCTCTTGCATGGGAATAACAGCACCTGAACACTCATAACGCTGCTGCCCAGTGCAAGCCGTGAGCTGACTTTGATCGCTGTAACAGGTGAAATAGATTGCACAATCTTTCCAGAAACGCAATCAATTATTCATCTTTCCACATGCTAGAGTCAAGGACTAATTTGTAGATTTTACATACAAGAGTGGGCAAAAGTAGGTATACAGTTGTTCATATGGGAAATCAATACAATAATCTAATCTAATAAAAGAGTAATATGCAAATTAACTATCACTCTGAAACACCTAAGCCATTCCCACCAGCCAATCAGAGTGCCTGTATGCAAATTAACCCAGCCAAGATGGCGGCTGGCAGCCATGGAGCTAGAGCAAACAGGAGGCTTCTGTTGCACCAGCAATGGAGTTGGAACTGCCTGCCTAGGCCTGCCGGGCCTCTGCTCAAGGAAACAATGTTTCAATTATAGAAGCCATGGAGCTGAAGCAAACAGGAGGCTGCGTTGCCTGACTAGGCCTTCACTCAAGGCAACAAAGTTTCAATTATAGAAGATAAATAAACCCCAAAAACCTGATTCCAGCCAGTCTTGCTGGGGCGTTGGGTCAATGGGAGCTGTGGGTAGCCTGCAAACAGCCTTCAGCCCTTCACCCAGGCAGGCCAGGCACCCCAGTAGGGACCTGAACCCTGAAGGAACTGTGGGCAGCCTGAAAATGGCCCTCAGCCCCTCACCCAGGCTGGCCACACCTCCATGAAGTGAGGGTCCCCACTGGGGGGCTTGGCCAGCCTACAAACAGCCATCAGCCCCTCACCCAGGCTGGCCAGGCACGTCAGCAGGTGGACATCCCCCAAGGGGTCCCAGACTGCGAGAGGGCACAGGCTGCGCTGAGGGACCCCCCTGAGTGCACAAATTTTTGAACACCGGACCTCTAGTTCATAAATAATAACAATACAAGAATAAATTCTGTTTTGCATGCTCATAGCTGTATTTTTTCACTTTTATCACGGGAAAGCTCTGGCCCTGGTTCTGCCAATTACATCTGTCCACTTAAGGATCTTCAAGCCTGAATCTTCAAGAAATGATTCTTATTCTTTGATATTCTGGGGCCCTGAGGGAAATGGTGCTAAAAGATTTTTAGGACAGTGTTTCTAATACATGTGCCTCCTCCCCCGCAACTCCAAGACAACCCTTAATCTTCCCCTTTACTTACCTCAACACCTTACCCCTTCTGTTAATTACATCTCCAGAAAGTAGGGCTGCTTTTATCAGTGGATATTCATTGATCTCAAAAGGATAATATATTCATATATACGACTGGTGCAGACAATGGGTAGAAAGCCTGCTTTCAGCTTGTTGGGAATAAAAGGATATTTGCTATTTTTTTTTCTATTAAAGCCCTGGCTTGATCTCCCCCCCCCCCTTCCTATTCAAAGTTAAGCCTGGAAATAATACATTTTATTTTTTAGTTAAAAAGTAAGAATAGGAAACAGCCTTGTTTAGTAATGAAGGGAACGTGACCTTTATTCAATGCAAAGGGCACTGGATTCTATATTCATCCATCTGTTAAATAGCCCTTGGAGCTCTAAGAGCTAATTACAGCAGGAGAGTGTGACTTCTCAGCTTTTTGGCTCATGCCATGCTCTGTGGTACTCTAATGTGGGAAATAAAGGCTCTTTCGAAGCTACCAAGTTGGAATGTCAATGAAGACTGTTCTCTACCACTTACCTTTCCTCTCAACTTCTCCTCAGGATGGAGAACATGACAGATTAAGAGGAAAGAATCAATCAAACACAAAACAAATAGACCTATAATACTATTTTTCTTCTGTTAAAGCGAATATAATTTGTTTTCAAACCATGTCTAATTGCAAAAATGTAGACAGAGCTCTCAGACATAAGGTCCAGCACAATAAACCATATACTATAATTCAATTTATATGAAATTTGAGGACAGTGAAAACTAAACTCTGTTGATAAATGCCAGAACAGTGGTTACTTTCAGGGTAGGCCTCTGGGGCCCTGGAAAAGCTCGATATTTTGGTCTGGGAGGTGGCTGCATGGTGTGATCACACATAATAATTCATAAGTTATACACACTTCATGAATAACTAACCAAAAATTTAAAAAAAGTATAATTTGTTTTTCCTTTAAATTTAAGATGGAAAGTGATATAATTAAGTGGGCAAGACAAGAGTAAAGAAAGCTGGAACTCACTGCTAACCCTGCTAAACCGGAAGCGGAGGTGGCCTAATGGCACGGGAAGGTTAGGCCTTCTGATCAGTGTGCTCTTTCCTGGGAAGGACTGGAAACTCTTCCCCAGGTCCACGCTGCTGAAGAGACCTAATGAAGCTGACAAACATCTCCTTGCAAGCAAACATACGATTAAGGTGTGACGTCAGAATAATCAAAGGAATGGCAAAAAGAAGATTTAAGTTGATTTAAAGTATCCTGAAAAGTTGAGGAAAACACACTGTATCCTAGAGAAGGTGCTCCTCACACAACCATGAAGGGAGAGAGATGACTAAAGGGAAGGAGTGGGAATGTGCTTATCCAGATGTCCTAAAGCTTCGGCAGCAGGAAAGCGCAGTGGCAAGACTGAGAGGGAGTAGAGCCCGTGGCTGACCTCTGCCCCAAAATCAGGTCAGTTCTTCTTACGTGGGGCTCCAATCCGTCCATGTCTCAGCCACTCTTTACCACTCTTGATAGAAAAACATTAAGAGGCTCCTCTCTGTTATTATCACCATGTGATTTAAGTTACGGGGCGTGTAGAGAACAGGGATAGGAAGTAAAAAGTTAAGAGTTCTTAATTTATTTCAGATGCTGGGGAAATATATTCAGCATTTAAAGGTGTTAGATAAAACACCTCTGTGACTTTGGCATAAACCTGAATTTCTAAATAGAATACAAAATGTCCTATCCTTAAAAAATAATACATTTGACTTATTAAAAAATGTTGAAGTCTATTTGTTAAAAGACACCATTAAGAGAGTAAAAATGGGCCTGGCCAGTATGGCTTAGTGGTTGAGAGTAAGCCAGGGCACATGCCTGGATTGTGGGCTCGATCCCTAGAGGGAGCATACAGGACGCAGTCAACCAGGGATTCTCTCTCATCACTGATGTTTCTCTCACTTTCCCTCTTCCTCTCCCTTCCTCTCTGAAATCAATACAAATATATTTAAAAAAGAGAGAAACTAAAAATGCATTTATAAAGTGGGAGATGATATCTATCATAAAAAAGTTCTATCCAGATATACAAAGAATTACTATAAACGAGTACAGAAAAGACAACCTAATTTAAAACGAGTAACAAATACGTTGCAAGAAAGGATATTCAAATGGTCAGTAAACACAGAAAAATACATTAAAAGGTGCTCAACTTCCTTAGTCATGAGAGAAATGTATATTAAACCAACATGAAAGACCTCTACAAATCTATAAGGCTAAATTTTAACAGATGGAAAATATCAATTATAGATGAGATATGGAGCGACTGAAACTCCCGTATACTGCTATGCAAACTCTTACCACTACTCTGGAAAGTGGTTTAGAAGTGTTACTAAAATTGAACATATGCAGAGCCTATGACCTAGCAACTCAACTCCTATAAATAACCAATAGAAACACTTACATATGGGGTTACCAAACGAATATTCATGGCAGCACTATGCAAAATAGTCCCAAACTAGACACTACCCGGGTGCCCACAAGCAATACAATTAACGAATATACACATATACATACCTACACATACAAATAATAAAATGTAAAAACTGTGATGTATTCACACAATGGAATACAATATATATACTATAGAGTGATAAGAACTTATACAAAATAACATGGATTAATCTCACCAACATAATGTGAAGCAAATAGAGCCAGTCATAAAAGGATACACAACTGCATCATTCCTTTTAGACAGAATTCAAAAACAGATTGAAGCAATTTGTGTGTAGAAGTCAGATAAGGACTACTGGAGAGACAAGCAGTGACCAGAGGAAACATGGAAAGGACGCTTGTCGCTATCATTCTGATTCTTGATCTCGGTACTGGTTACACAATAAAAAGGGTGAAAATGTACCAAGTTATGTCTTTGATATGTGCACATGTTATACATATTCAAGAAAAAGTAAACTTTAGGTAATTTAAGCATAGAAATGGAAACTCTAAGAAAGAAAAGAAAGGAAATGCTAACAATCAAACATACCATAACAAAAATGAAGAATGCCTTTGCTGGGCTGACCAGCAGACTGGGCATGACCAAGGCAAGAATCAGTGAGCTTGAATAATTATCAATAGAAACTTCCAAATATGAAATCCAAAGAAAAAAGAGTGAAAAGACGGTACAGACTATCCAAGAACTATGAAAATATTATAAAAGGTATAATGTATATGTAATGGAAATAACAGAAGGAGAATAAAGGAAACAACATACAGAAGAAATATTGCAGCGATAATAACTAATAATTTTCCCAGACCAGTGACATACACCAAACTGCAGACCCAGAAACTCAGAGACACCAAGCATGAAAATTCCAAAATATATACATCCAGGCATAAACTATCCAAATGGCACAAAATTAAAACAAAGAGAAAAAACCCTGAAGGAATCAGAGGAAAAAATCACCTTACTTATAGAAGAACAATTAATATAAAAATTAGTGGACCTCTCTTCAAAAATGATGGAAGCAAGAAGCGTGAAGTGAAATATTTAAAGTAGTGAAAGAAAAGAATCACCATCCAATGAATGCTATACTCAGTGAAATTATTCTTCAAGAGTGAGGGAAAGATGAAATCTGTCTCTGACCGACAAAGATTGAGAGCATTTGTCACCAGTAGACCTCTTATAAGAAATGTAAAAGAACTTCAGGGAAAAAGAAAATGATATAGGTTAGAAACTTGGACCTACATTAAGAAAGGAAGAGCACGAGAGAAGAAAAACCTAAAGAAAAATATACCTTTTATTTCTCTTATTCTTAACTGAGCAACAGGTAACAGTTTGTTCAAGATAATAACATTATATGCAGTGATTATAGCTTATGGAGAAATGAAGCGAATGAGAGCAAAGCCATAAGGACTAGGAGGAAGGCACTGGAATACTCTGTTATAAGGGCTTGCATTCCCCATGCAGTGAGACCGTGTTATTTGAAAGTGGACCTGGATTAGTTTAAATGTATCTTGAAAACTCTAAGACCACCACTAAAAACAGTAAAAAAATAAGTATAATTGATGTGCTAACAGGGAATAAAAAAAAATGGAATTCTACAAAATGCTCAATTAAAATCATAAGGGAAAAAAGCATAATCCATAAAATAAAAAATCAATATTTTTGAATTCAATTAAAATTAAAGACTTCTGCTCTACATAAGACATTGTGAAGGGAATTAAAGACAAGGGACAGACTGAGGGAAAATCTCTGCAAAACACATGTCGATAAAGGAATGGTATTTCAAACTCTTTGGTTTGAAATTTATGAATAATATTTCATTGTATGGACATGTTATAGTTTGTTCATCCATTCACCTATTGATAACATTCATGTGCAGGTTTTTGTGAGGGTGTAAATTTTCAATTCATTTGAGTAAATACCAAATACCATTCATTATACATTTGTCAAAACCCATAGAATGTATAACAAAAAGAGTGGACCTTAATGTAAACTATAGACTTTAGTCAATAACAATATATCAATGTTAACAACTGTACCACACTGATGTTAAAAATTGAGAAAATTGGAGAAGGGGATATATGGGAAGTCCATGATTTTTGAAAAAAATTTTTATAAACCTAAATTGTTCCTCCTAAACTAAGGACTGTTAATAGTTTTCTTGTATCAAAGTAACTAGTTAACAGGTTTTTCTGAAACAATTTGAATAACAAGAAAGAAAAATATAGATAGGAAGGCTTTAAGTTAAATTACTGGTGAATTTTGAGTATCATGATTTGAGAAAGTTTTAAATGGCCCTTTAGCATATTTTCATAATAAAATGTTGGTAAAATATGGAACTGCAGTATATGAATATGATTAATGTTGTGAGCTGTAAAGATCTATTTATCTATAGTTTCGAACTACATTCTGAGAAAGAGAAGAGCTCACAGCAGTCTTATGATAATTTAAAAGTAAAGTACTGGTCATTCCTTCTTTTACTCCTTTTCTGCTCTTTGCTTCTTTAAAGTGCTTTTATTTGAACTATTTCTTTATTCACCTGGATAGGCAAATGACAACAGGAATAAACTTAATTTTAATGTGACAATGTATTACTCCATTTCCCCTCTACTTTACAAACTGGGTGGGATGGTTCACTGTGGCAAGCCTCACCTGTGCAAATGACTAGCGTCATCAAATTAGGCCCTCAGTAAACATTTAAATTGAACTTAGGTAAACACTGAGTGATAAAGTTGAAGGACAGACATTACTTTTGTCAAAACAACCAGAAAGCAATCAGAGAAAATACAACGTATATGGACAGACGTGGGAAGCACATTTGGATTTCCAGAAAGTTCTCTGAGGTGAAGAACATGCTGAGAAAGAACATGCTTAGAAAGAACAACTGTAATATGCACTGTATGGGCAGGAACTTTTCTTATTAACTGTCCGTCATATTCCAGGTATGGCACATAATAAGGTGAATACAGCCTTGTTGAATAAGTGAGTGAATGAATACACTATTTGTCCCCTAAGAGGGGAGAAGGATCTACAAATTGAAAGATGATTGAACCCCATTTAGTAATGTTCTAAATGTGATTCATGTCAGTCACTGCCTGCTGATGTTCTGAGCACAGGGCATAGTTGCATGGGAAGTGAGGTGCATTAGGATAAAAACAGACTTGACTAAGTTGGATTAATTGCTATTTGATATTTAAAATGGGCCAAAATTTCACATAAGAATGAGCTAAACAGATGTTTTTCTTCCTCATGCTCGGTACAACTTAGAAAATAGACCTTTTACCTTATGAAATCTTCTTCATCTTCTCTCTTTGGCCTCAGCTGTTTGGGCTGAGCCATATTGATCCAGTTTGGTAGAGATTTCAAGAGTCTGCTGATATCGTCATCTTTTGCCCAAGATGCACTGATGACAAGTTTTTCTTCCGACTGGACGATGCCCCTAAACACATGGCAGAAAAGAGATAGGTCAGCACATTGCTTCATATCTGCCTGGCACTTGTGATCGACCTCTGCTACACCGAAAAGATGCTTCCCCCCTCTCTCTTACTAACATAATCCATTACCTGGGTTGGGGGCAGTGACACCATTAATAGGTCCCATTACTGGGAACAACCATTTCTAGACTTTATTTTTAGATTCTTCATTGTTGAGTCATCTTAAAGGCTAAGAATGCTAACTAGCCTTCCTTTACGGTAGGTTTTTTTTTTGGGGGGGGGGGTGTGTGTATTTCAACAAAGATGTTAAATAAGGTGAAGTAACCATATAGAAGAATGCTATTAAATGACAACATAAATGATACTGAAAGGTGACAGAGTCATGAAGAGTTGTCCTCTGGCTTTCTTGGTTTAAACTACCAATTAGTTCTACTTGAAGTTACTCTTTGAACTATGGACACCCCTGCATTCAAAGCAAATGCACCATCACAGAGATAATTCTGTCCTGATACCCAGCAAAGTTTCTGATTCTTGCCCTCTGCAGTGGCCATGACAAGTGCCCTGGAGGTGACAGGCTTCAGGCCCTTTAACAGGGCCCGTGGGTTAGCCATTGACACTGTTTTTACCAGAACGTACCTGTAAAGTCATCTTAAACGTTCAATTTCAACTTCCCTAAACAGTTTCTCTTGTCTGTTCAACATTTCTGTCCCTATCGCTAATGTGAATGGTCTAAAATCTTCATCGGCAATTGTAGGGACAGAGCGACAGGATTTATGAAGGGAGTGTGGATTAGCTGGCTCCCTCTGAGGCTGACCAATGCTCCAGGAGGCTCCCCCAGCCCAGACAGAGACTAATTGTAGGATGAGGGCTATATTGAGGATGTCTTCAGTTCACTCCATACAATATACAGGGGGTGTACTAGTATACGCATGTATGTTCCATAAAACCTCTTTTACCCAAGAGGCAGTTTAATGTTTGTAGACAAAATAAGTTGAAGTTGAAACCCTTGACTCATGACAACCTGATCCCAGGTAATTGGGCCTCATGGCTACCTGAAAATGAGATATAACAACCAGAGAACCAAAGCTGATTTTTAGAATTCTTCTCGCCCTAAGCAAAAGATTTCTGACAGTACTATGGTTAGTGGTACAAAAATATCCTCTCAAATCACTCCGTTACCTTCAATCCCTGTTTCCCCGTACATTCTTGCATAATTTCTGAAATATTCATGGATTAATCCCGTAGCCTAACTTTTACACTTTTTATACTTGGGGGGCTGATGCAACCTTAAGGAGTGGCATCACCTCCCATTCATGGTACGCCACGCCAGATGGACCCTCCATGCTCTTAGGCATTTTTCTTACCTGTCTCTGATCAACTTCCTCTTTCATTTCCCTCAATGACTATTTTTTAAAGCCTTTACTCTTCATTTATCTCCTTATTGCTTCCTCCCTCCACCTCAGTCTTCCCATGTGACAGAGGAGGGGGCCTAATTACATACTTTCAAACACTCCACCTCCGACCCCCGACAGAATTATATGTAAATCTGTTTCATCCTCATTCACCCCCAGTAGTATCTCTACTTAGGCTTTTGGGGATCATTCCCCTCCCCCCAACTCAATTATCCCCTCCTTTTCCTTTACTAATATAACTAGTCCCTTCTTAACCATGTTTTAGCTTTCTGTGGTTTCATTTGCCCATGGTCAACAGTGATCTAAAAACATTAGATGAAAAATTCCAGAAATAAGTAATTGTTAAGTTCTGAGAAGCGTGATGAAATCCCGTGGACCCCACCCAGGATGCAACTCCTCCCTCTGTCCTGTGTCTCCACACCAGACACCCCCACCTGTTAGTCACTTAGCAGCCATCTCATTATCAGATTGACGGCTATGGCACCGCAGTGCCTGTGTTGAGGGAACACTTATTTCACTTAATAAGGGCCCGAAGCACAGAAGCGATGTTGGCAATTCAGACATGTCAAAGACAAGCCATAAAGTACTCCCTTGAAGTGAAAAGGAAGTTCTCAATTTAGGAAGAAAAAAACTGCATGCTGAGGTTCCTAAGATCTCTGGTAAGAAGGAAGGTTCTACCCATAAAATTATGAAGAAAAATTCATGCCAAGTTTTTCTGTCTCGCCTCAAACTGCAAAAGACAAGGTCACAACAATATGTAATAAGTACTCAGTTAAGACTGAAAAGACATTAAATTTGTTACTGGAAAAAATAGATGGAAAATGTGTCCTGACTGAGAGCCATCAGCCAGGGTCCCTGAAACCATGACCCTGAGCC
>PVJC01027924.1:0-22930 GCA_004026665.1 Murina feae
CTCCTTCTCCTTCTCCTTCTCCTTCTCCTTCTCCTTCTCCCTCTCTCTCTCTATCCCTCCCTCTCTTCCCCCCTCCATTCTTCTTTCTAAAATCAATAAAAAAGTAAGTTGTGCCCAGCTGGTGAGGCTCAATGGTTGAGCAGCGACCCATGAACCAAGAGGTCACTGGTTTGATTTCTGGTCGGGTCACATGCCCGGGTTACAGGCTTGATCCCCAGTAGGGGTCATGCAGGAGGCAGCCCAAGCGATGATTTCTCTCTCATTGATGTTCCTATCTCTCTATCCCGCTCCCTTCCCCATCACTAAAATCAATAAAAACATAAAAAACAAAACAAACAAAAAAAACCGTTTTGATGGTGAACTCTAATTTTCTTCACCTCTGAGGCCCAAAGGGGATATTTCAAAATGAGAATGCTTACTATTCTTAATATTACTTAAAATGTTAAATGTGAGGGATCATTGGTTATTTTTTATGTTCATGTACTTTTTAACTTGATAAATAGTGATAATGTGTGCTAAAAATGTGTGATTTGTTCTGTTACTTGAAGATAATAATAATGACAAATTGTATACTGATGAATTTTGTTCCAGGACTATTTAATGTAAGTAATATATTTTATTTCTAAATTAAATTATGTTTCTAAATTATAAAGAAGCCTTTACTGATTATGAAAAGCTCAAATATATGGCAAGGTGCTCTTTTTCATATATAGTTAGTATGTGTGTGTGTGTGTGTGTGTGTGTGTGTATGAATTAATTTCATTTTAATGCTTGGGATTTAAAAAAAAATAAAGATTTTTTTTAAAAACAAAAACTTAAGAAATACTTCTGAGTTAACTATTTTTTCTCTCGATGTTTTTCTTACATATTTCCACCTCCCCTAAAATAGTATTTGCATATTTTCAATTTTAGTGATACAACATTGGAACTTAGTGTTATGCCAAAAGATGAAGACATTCTCCAAGTGGTAAGTTTTATTTATTCAAATGTGAATTATATTTTAGTCATGAGTGTTAATAAAAATCTTTCAAAGAGGAAATTGATTTTTTAAAAACTATAGAAATAAAACCCCAAACTCTCTTATTCAATTAGTTGAGTCTAGAATTTGCCACATTATTTAAAAAAAAAAAAAAAAAGACCAATGTCAGTATTTTGCCTTACAGCTCACCCCAAGCGTAGCTCTCGAGGTAGTCATGTGACCACAGCCAAACCTCAGGATGTAAACCCTGTCTGCAGAAATTAGAATCTTTTTCCAAGATGAGAAATTTTATGAAAACCATTTATTAATTTTCCAGTAAGTATTACTGTTTATAAATTAGCAGGTAATTTTAACAGTATCAATCCCATTAGTAATATTCACAATAAATGAATCTACAATTTAAGGGAAACATAGTAAGGTCTTAGAGAGGACATGACACTATATTTTTGAAAACTTTACATTTAAAGTATTTTTCTCATCTTTAGAAAGAAAATAAATGGAATGGAATACTTTCCTCCTTTAGTAAGCTTAAATATTACTGAAAGTAAAAAGATGGTAAAATATATAAATTTCATTTAAGAAATTAATATTTTTCCTCAATAGCTTTACAGTTCTGTAGAATAAAAAAAGCATGAACAAAACCATTAAGTTATACACTAAAAGCTAACAATTAGATCTAGGAAATGGCAGTAGCCACTGAAGTTTTGTTTTTTTAATTTCTTTTAGTAAATAGTTGTTGGGTTTTTTTCTTATTTACGAAAAATAGGGAACTTATAGAACCTTTGTGGTGGGAATGGAAATTGTGAAGTAATGATTCTCATTTGAAGGGCATTACTTTGAACTTAGCTCAACAAAAGTCCTAAGTAATCTTCTGTGAACTTTTGTTTTTACAAAAATGTCGCTAAAGCTGATTCTAATGATTCAGCTTATACATTGACATGTAAATATGATGAACGGAAATCCAGGGAATTCAACCTTGTATTTTCAATGTGCGTTGGTTTTATTTGGGAATGGCTTTTTACTGATAACAGATTACCCACCTTAAGTACACTGTCTATTGGGGTTGGAGCCTCAGCAAGGAAGGTGCCACTATCCAAGGTGATCTGCCGAGGATATGGAGCTAGTGGTGGAGGTCCTACCCTGAAGATAGAGCAGAGTGAGAGAGTAGCAGACATAGCCACTGCAGACCATGGAAGTCACTAAATAAGAGGTAGATCGGGGCTTCCTCTAGTGCTTCCCTTCAACAAGGACTAGGAGGCGATAGACAGATGGCAGGGAAAGCTTTACCTCGTACCCTCTCTGCAATCTGGTGACTCAAGGACAGAATGTACTCCCAAAACAGAACTGTTTTCTCGTCTTCAGTAGACACTTTCCTTGCCAAAGTGAAGGCACTGGTTGGACGCAGTTCTGAGCAGTGCACATTTCACAGAACGGCTGACCTGGCACTAAATGCCCAGGGAAGGAAGCAAACACGGGGTTACCGCCCAGCCTGCTGTGTGGTTGATGAAGAGTCGCAGCCGCAGCGGAAGGAGTAATTCTCTAATGATGCGATCAGTGGAAAATTAGGTTAATTAATCTGTCTTGTTATACTTAAGGTAAATACATTTAAAATAAAGGTAAACTACAAAGGGTTGCAAACAGAGGGGATCCTTGGTTCACTCGAGTGACATGAGTATATACATCTTTAAGGCTCATCAGTAAAGGGTGCTGGGATATTGTAACAGAAAACTCATTTTTAAAACATGCTACTTGAATCATAAGATATTAAATGCTCTTACCCCTAGTAATAAAAGAAGACCTCACTTTAAAACACAGCCTTTATTCACATTTGGATGTACTGTAATTCGTTAGAAAATTGAAGGAGTGTATAAATTAATGCATTCTATGCATTGTTCCATTAGTACATGGCAATTTCTTTTCTGCATAAATGTTTTTAGCTGGAATATCTGCAAGAGTTTGTTGTTGTTTTTTTAACTATTACAAAACAAAAAAAGGAATCTGGGATTAAAAAAAAAAAGCATTACAAATACTTCTGACAGATTCTAAAGCTAAAAAGTTCTATGAGGGGCCTTCGGAAGTATTGATGATATCCCAAATATATGCTTATACAGATGCATTTGTCCCATGAGGTTGAATACTTACTATAAAGAAAAGGTAAACATGACCTTTTTTACAGCCACTGTGAACATTACTGACCCGAGGGAAGAAGCCTGTCATAATTTGTATATGTTTGCTTGGGCAGGCAGGTTGGGCGTGTCCATGAAATTTTGTTCCTAAAGTGATATATGGACCACATTGTTCTAGAGGTACCAAGCTCATCTTTGAGAGGACAGAGAAAATTTAATTTGGTTTAAAACTTGACTCATGTAAGAACAGATAAAATAATATATTTCATAATTTATAGGTGATAGTGATAGAATGTTGAAATACATGAAGTAAGATGAAGAATAACCCATTATGTTATTAACTAGTGCTGGTCATAGTACTCCTGTACCTGGCAGCTTTGTTTTTTAAACCAACATATATTTTCTGGATTAACGATGCATAGTGTTACATTCATGTTATTCACTTTGACAGTATTTTATAATAATATTTTAGACTGTGATAGCTTAGCTTCATATTTGTAAAGTATTGTTACAAAATAAGAAGTATTTCCTGTTTCATTAAAAAAAATACAAAATGGTTTTGTTACCTTCTTCAAAGCTCTGTGTGAATGGAATAGCCACCATCCATCAGGTCACCTAAACAGTGATGCTGGTTAAAGGAAAAGTACTTTCTTGAGTAGACTGATGATAGGAGAACTTAATCTCAACATTTTTTGCAGTGGATGCCTCAAGATATTTTGTTAGGCATTTGGCTCAGTGGACTCAAGACAGAATTTTGAGTTGGTCAGATCTGATAGCTGTAGAGATTCTTTAGTATAGCTAATGTTTGACCAGGGCGTTTTGAGCCTACTTGGTGCTGGGCTGGGTTAAAAACACAGCAAGATGAAACACCTTTTCTAATGTAACAGGGCAGGAAGCGATGACACTAGGATTTGAAACCCAGCCAGTCAAAAACTAAAGCCTGACCTCTAAACTAAGCCACAGTCTTTTTCTGCCATTGGTTACCGATGAGGAGATAGGGCGGCTTACCACAGTCATACTGCTAATTAGTTCAGAGCTGTTATTCTTACTCACACATGAGCTCTGAGTCCAGTGCTCTGTTTTCCACTGCATGAAGATATGATATAAATTGAAAACTGTAATTTAACCCAAGTTTTTCTTTAGATTTATTACAACTATATATAGCGCCAGGTGGTTTTTGGAAATAGCAGGAGGAACACTTTGAAAAGTATATGACTGTCTAACCCCTATGCTGTATACCTGAAACCAATACAAAATAGCAATGAATGCAATCGAAAGAAAAGAATTACTTTCAAAATAATCATTTAATATGATTTATAATCAGTAGAATATTCTTCTAAAGTAAGATATCCATTGGTCAAGTGTGGATCTAGGTGGTCCTGCCTAGAGTAAGAGAAACGGCAGTAGGACTTCTGGAGGGATTTTTTCATATTTGGCAAGTTTGTAGCAGTTGCTTTGTTCTTTTTACAAATCAGTTGCTTTGTTTTTACATAATATAAGAATAGTACATGTTTGTTAGAAAAATTTCAAATAATTTAGAAAGGTGTAAAATACCCACCCATCCCCTTCTCCCACATGTGGCATGGTTGGCATATATTTTACTCTACAGACAGACATGTCGTTAGTTTTGCTTTTCTCAGAGGTAATAGCTTTAATTTAATAAGTCAGCATGTTAAAGTAAAATGGTAGGCAGGAATTTTACTGTTACCAGTTTATGTATTCTGCAGGGTTTTGTTTTGTTGTTTGTTTTTATCATTTATTAGACTAGATGCCCAGTGCATGAATTTGTGCACGGGTGGGGTCCTTGGCCTGCCTGGCAATCAGAGCCAATCTGGGCTGGCCAACCAGGGGGAGGTTGGCTGTGGGAGTGCACTGATCACCAAGAGCCAGCTCCTGCATTGAGCATTTGCCCCCTAGTGGTCAGTGCATGTAATAGCTACCGGCCAGTCATCCGGTCATCCAGCCTTAACAATCGCTTAGGCTTTTATATATGTGTAGATAGTATAAGTTTTATAGGTATGGTAATAGTGATTTTAATGCAACTTTCCTAATACTGAATTGAAAGATTATTTTAGGATTATTTAGTATTAAATATACATTTTTATTTATTAAAACATTGATATATCAGACCATGACATCTCAATGAAAGTTGTGGTACTTTTTGACCAAGTATGCAAGAGAAAGTGTCCCACAGTCACAGCTATGAGCAAGTTATTGAGTTTTTGGTTCTGTTCCATGCTCACGTCAAAGAGTTGCATATTGTAATTCATTCCGTACGCCCCACCCAATGTTTGCCCAAGCCCTGATGAATACTTTCCTCTTTGAAGGAGTCTAAAGCATTCCTTAGTAGGTTATTTGTTTTCTGGTGGGACACTTAAAGACCTCATGGGAGAGGGGGGTTCCTTAAAGTGCATATTGTCTATTCCTAATTTACTTCCCTAAACTTATTGGAAGCCAATTTTTGTCTGTACCATACCTCTCAAAATAGCCATAGAAGTTCCAGAATTATTTCCAGGTATGTCCATGACCCACTTGGAACACATACTAATCTATAATGGCCTTAGGGCGCTGCTGATTTTTCCAGGGATGTTAATTGAATCATGTTGGTTCTCAAACTTTATGAAAATGAGCAGCTTTTAGATAGATAGATAAACAAGGATTTTTAGTGTTTATGAACTGATAGACTATGTGAAAAAAATCAGTAATGCTTTTGAATGAGTTATAGTTTATTAATTGCAACTCTATCTGCTTACATGAGACAGTAGTCCTGTATGTGTAAGACATTCTATTTATTCAGCCTATTATTCTGTTAATTCAGTGGGAACCCATGAATAGAGACTATTTCGTGTTTAGCATTGCTATACAGGAATCTTAGCAGTGTCTGAAGTACATCAAATAATTTCTCAATTATTTGGTAGTTCCAATCATACACTTCTATTGTTAAAAGATAATATTCCTCCCCAAATTTGAACAAATGAGGTATCTTTAAAAGAACAGCATTTTCTAGCAGAAATTCTAATCATGTGAAGCCCCTAGAGAGAATGGGCTCCATGGCCCAAGCAGTCTGTAATTTCTCTTTTGAGTTGTGCATTGTGTGTTAATGTAGTAGAGGTCTGGAGAAGTCAAGAACCAGCCAACCTTTCCCTACCTCAGTGACCACAGCGAACTCTCTCCAACTCCCCTTCCAGCTGATACCTAACAAACTGCACAAACACGCTGTGGCAAATAATGTATCTGAGAGTTCACTCATCCAAGCACAGCTTTCCTCTCGTGGAAAAGTATTGGTGTGAGTATAATCAGCATTAAAAAGACAAGCTCGCTATGACAGTGCACATATCCAAAATGTACATTTTGACTGACAGTGTTCCTTCACCAAAACTATTATGGCATGCATGTTCTCTTTTACCTACTTTGCTTTAATTTCTCAGTGCAGCCAAGTTTATGTTTAGAATATTCATTGTAAGAAGGGTTATTCTGGAAGTAGTATTTTTTGCCTGTTCAGTACTTATTTCCATAATGAAACAAGGCAAAAGGTGCAGCGTTGAAAGATCTTCTTTTTTGAGTGAAACCTACTTCATAAAACAGTCATTCTCTTTTCCCCCAAATCATGGTGTAAAAGCAGCTGCAGGCAGCCCCACTGCTCGTGGTTATGCTCTGATTTACAGGGGAGGGAGGAGGTTGTACTATTTTAAATGCATAATAGAGCGTTCGTTTCGTCATCTGGAAGCAGAGATGGAAGCAGCTCAGGGGAAATGAGGGACATCGATGCTGCTCCTGTGGAAGGGAAGCTTTGGCGCACACTGTCAGACAGCCGTGCACAGCGAAGAAGATACCTGTTAGGAATGCATGTCTTCAGATGGCTTTTGCTTTCAGGAATGGTAGACAAGTCAAATGAGAACCAGATAAAAGCCTGAGAAAAGGATTCTCAGAAGGATACTGAAGTTATTCTTTATGCTTCACTGCCCTTTACCTCTCTTGGTACCTTCCAGAGAAATCAGTATAGCTGTATTTTTAGCTTGCTGTTTCCAGCATCAGTGTAACAACATGATTCTGCCTTTATATCAGTAAGCAGCTTCTACTATGTTTTCCTATTTTCTGCTAGCTACAATTTACAAAGGATGTCACAGCTCTGGTAAGAAACGCACAGAAGCCATTTCCTTGCTTTTTAAGTCATGTTTGGTAGAGATTTGTAATAAGCCAATTGATTAAAACTGTAAGTTTGCTTAGAGAAATCCCTCCATGGTGTTAATCTTACTAATTTGCAGAATGTGTTTGTGATCATTGTTTTCTTTATTTTTAATTGTGTGGTGTGTGTGTTGTTTTTTTTTTGTATCCTGTGCATAACTGGTTTTAGAACATGATATTTATCTGCATCTGTATTTTTTAAGTGTCCCACCCTCTCTCCTTAGTCCTTCCCTATGATGTTATGTTTGTGGCTGCGCTTGAGCCTTGCAAGCTGTCTAATGCAAAGGCAGGATGTGATGATAGTCTTGAATGCAGCTTGTTTTGATTAGAGGAGGATATGTAATATGATACCACACCTTGCTGTCTCGGATGCTAAACAGTCCTGCGGTGCATTGATTAGCTCTGTTTTGTAGACTCTGTGTTTAATTTCAGTTTATCTTAAGTTTTAAAAAATATTGCTAGGTAATTTTACAAATAGTTAATAAAAAATAATTTGAGCTGCATGCTTGCCTGTTAGTAGTAGAGAAACGTCTCATAACAAGTAAAAGAGACCAAATAAATTTGTACAATATAATTTTGCATGAACTTAAAATAAGAATTATGTACAGAAAAGTGAATTACCTTTATTTTCACATTTTATGCCTTTAATATATGTGCTTACTTTCTTAAACATGCCTATTCTTCTCATTTTAAATATTAAAATATTTAGCATGGCCATTGAAAGACCTGATTTATCAAAATGGATTATTTTGGGGAACTCAGTAATCATTAATCAAGATACCTAATTTATGAGAGCAGTAGTGCTTAAAATGGAAATGTGTTTGGTTAAGATTTTTAATATTTTCACCTCTATTCTGGCAAAAGATCAGAATCTTCTTTTGCTGAGATTTATTAGGCAGCCATTTAACCTGTCGACTGCTGAAAAATCATGAAATTTGAATGGGGAAAATTTTGGAAACAATCTGGCTGTATCTGTCTAATCCTTTGAGAAAATAGGCAATTGTAATTTTTATTTGTTGCACGTTCTATAATTTATTTGATTTCTGAGAGACTGGCCCTTTTTTAAATTTGTGGTGCACCCTTATGTGGTGTTTGCATGCATGCTTGAGTGAATGTCGCTCAGGAACAAGGTAGGGCACTGTAAAATAAAGTAGTGCCTTGCCACAATGGGAATTATTGTTCTTTTTATGAATTTTTTAATGACACTTTCCTGTCATTTCCATGCAGGCATATTCTCAAGATGCCTACCTGAAAGGCAATGAAGCCTACAGTGGCAATGCCCGCAATATCCCCGAACCTCCACCAGTCTGCTATCCCTGGCCGCCGTCTGCCCCTTCCGCCATGGCAGCACCACCTGAAGTATCTCCTCCAGACTCCTCATCCAGCAAACAGCAGACCAGTACCCCAGTACTGACCCAACCTGGCAGGGCCTATAGAATGGAAATACAAGTGCCTCCATCACCCACAGATGTTGCAAAGTCAAACACAGCGGTGTGTGTTTGCAATGAGAGTGTGAGGACTGTCATTGTACCTTCTGAGAAGGTTGTAGATTTGTTACCTAATAGAAACAACCATACAGTTCCTTCACATAGAACTGAAGAGGTGAGGTATGGCATAAGTGAGCAGCCCTCTTTAAAAACAGGGTCAAGAACCACATCACCATCGTCATCCATTCCCACTGCCCACGTAATGCATCAGGCCCCAGGCTCCAGAGCATTGGAACCTTCTGGAATTTTACTCAAGTCTGGCAATTACAGTGGACATTCAGAAAGAATCTCAAGCAAGAGATCTCAAGCTTTGGATTCTCCTTCTGTATCTGTTAACCATTATTCTCCAAACTCCCATCAGCACATAGACTGGAAAAACTATAAAACTTACAAGGAGTATATTGATAACAGACGACTGCACATGGGCTGCCGGACAATTCAGGAAAGACTAGATAGTTTAAGGGCAGCATCTCAGAGCACAGCGGATTATAATCAGGTGGCACCAAGCCGCACGACTTTGCAGGTACGACGCCGCAGCGCCTCTCATGACCGAGTGCCCCAGTCTGTTCAGATCCGACAACGCAGTGTGTCCCAGGAGAGGCTGGAGGACTCTGTGCTGATGAAGTATTGTCCGCGCAGTGCGTCGCAGGGGGCACTGACAGCCCCACCTGTTAGTTTTAGCAATCACAGGACTCGTTCATGGGATTATATTGAAGGACAGGGGGAAACCTCGGAAAACATCACTTCTGAGAGTCAAGTGCCAGATTCAAATGGAGAAAGAAAACAGACTTATAAATGGAGTGGATTTACTGAGCAGGACGATAGACGAGGCATTTATGAAAAACCAAGGCAGCAAGAAATCCACAAATCTTTCCGAGGTTCCAATTTTACCGTGGCTCCGAGTGTTGTTAATTCTGATACCAGGCGAGCGAGTGGCAGAGGAGTGGGATCTGTGTCTCAGTTTATAAAAATTCCACCAGATCTAAAAACAGTGCAATCAAACAGAAGTTTTCAAACCACTTGTGGAATGTCACTGCCTCAAGGTATTTCACAAAACAGGTCGCCTCTTGTCAAAGTCAGAAGTAATTCCCTGAAAGCACCTTCGATGCAGGTCACAAAACCATCATTTAACCAGAACTCATTTGTTTCTACCAAAGACCAAAGACCAGTAAATCACTTGCATCAAAACAGTCTGTTGACTCCGCAGACACGGTTAAGATCTGAAAGTGTCCCCAGTCAGCAGGTGGAGCCTGGGAAAGCCCCCTGTCTGTCTGGAGCTCCCAAGTCTGCCCCTCAGGTAAATGAGAACTGCAGCACGTCGGAAGGAGAATTGCCTGTCACTCAAAGGAGCCTAGATGTACATTTACAAGCGGCTGAAATTCAGCAGTCAGATACTCTAGATAATAAAGAAACTGTCATCCTAAGAGAAAAACCTCCCTCTGGTCGCCAAACACCGCAGCCTTTAAGGCATCAGTCTTACATCTTGGCAGTAAATGACCATGAGACCGCATCCGACACTACCTGCTGGCTGCCCAACGACGCACGCCGAGAGGTCCATATAAAAAGGATTGAGGAAAGGAAGGCCTCCAGCACCAGTCCGCCAGCTGACTCCTTGGCCTCCATCCCATTCATAGGTGAGCTCATGTATAGTCACTGGCTGTATGTCCAATATTTAACACATCTTTTTAGCAAAGTATTTCTAGTTTGACAGCTACAGAAATTTTTCACTGTGGTTTTGAAACATTTCTTCTGAATTTTCTAAGTTGTGCTTAAAACCAGAGCCAAAAGTGTTTAACCTCTTTCTCCTTTTATTTTGTTTTTAGACTTTACACATTCAGTCTCCTTTTTAAGTTTTTGTTTAAATGAAACAAATTCCCACTTTCTGGGGCCAAGAGACTCTGCAAACCAAATTGTACCTAGCTGATGATTTATCTGAATCGAAAGCTGGGTAGAACAGTTTTGATAATCAATAATCAATCGTCCGTATAAACCAGGGGTGGGGAACATCTGGCCTGCGGCCCATATAAGTCCTAAGAAATCATTTGGTTGGCCCTGCAAGACATTGGGGGTGAGTTAATTAAATGTTTGACTAAATATAGCAGGCTAATTTTTAAAAATATTTTTTTATTGATTGCAGAAAGGAAGGGAGAGGGAGAGAGAGAGAGAAACATCAGTGATGTCAGGGAATCATTGATCAGCTGCCTCCTACAAATCCTCTATTGGGGATCGAGCCTGCAACCCAGGCATGTGGCTTGACTGAGAATCAAACTGTGCCTCTTGGTTCATAGGTCAACACTCAATCACTGAGTTACACTGGCGGGCTAGCAGGCTAATTTTTAAGTTGATAATTTTGTGTGGCTCAAGAATGATTTTATAAATATTCAGATGGCCCTTGGCAGAAAGAATAAAAGGTTCCCCATCCCTGATATAAACAATGCTATTTACTTTCTAAAGTGTGTGTGTGTGTAAATTAACGTAAACTGAAAGAAGAGATTTCATTGTCAAATTGCTGTCTTAGAATAACTCTTGGAATTACCTAAATTACAAGCATGTGCCCCAATTTGGAACACCTGTCACATGTACTGAGTCTTTAGTCGGCTCCCACACACCTCAGGTATATTCTTCACAAAGCAGCCACTGTAATGTTTCAAAAATGTCAATCAGATCATGCCACTCTAACCAGAACCCTCTGTTTACTTCCTGTGTTACCCAAAATAGTATCTCAAATCCCACAGTGGCCTGAGAGGCACTCCTTGTTCTGCCCCCCAACTCCACTCCACCTCTGACTCCATGTCCTGTCTTCTGTGCATTCTTCCCATCTTCATCGCTGCCAGCTTTGCAGCTGGGAAGTGCCAAGCATGTCTTGCGTCAGGGCCCTGGCACTGCCTGACTTGCCCTCTCTCACATCATGGCTCCCTGACATTACCGTGTCCGAGCAGCCTGTCTGAAACAGGTATCCACGCACATACACAGAGCCAGGCAGTTCCCTGTCCTCCTAAGCTGCTTATCTTCACATCACTTGTTTCCACTTGGTATGTTTTGTAGTTTTTGTTTATTGTTTCTGCACTAAAACATAATCTACACAAGAGCCAGGATTTTAGCTCATTTGTTCAGTTCTCTGTCCTTAACTAACTTGCCTAAAATCACACAGTAAGTGGTAGAGACAGGGATTGAAGGCTTCTCTGATTCAGCCACATGACAGAATACCATTTATATAGAATGCGTTGTGAAGAGCGCCCCCTGAAGTTGTGTGGTGCAGGGTCCTTGCATTGAGGCCAAGACCCGTACTGTACCTCATCAGTTCATGAAGAGCTCTTCACAGTTTGACAATATATTATGCTTCTCTCTGGGTAATATTTCAGTTTTTCTTCTCTAGATAAATTTTTTAAAGCTATTAAACTATTAAAATGCCAGGTGATATATCAGAATCAGCTTTTTAAAAAGTTCTGGTTTAACTTGTTTTTTATAAGTATGACATATTCAAGTTGAACACATTGTGGGGAGTCTTAACCTAAATTGTATTCATATTCATATATGTGCCCTTAAGGTAAGGTGACCAGACGTCCCGCTTTTGGCAGGACAGTCCCGAATTTTAAGTTTGTCCCGCGTTCCGTGGCATTTTTTAAAAAGTCCCGATTACTCTTTGTAATATTTTAAGTAATAATAAAAAAGAAAAGAAAAGAGAGAAAAAAAGAACACACACACCCACACACACCACCACCACCACCACCCCTCCCACCCCCCCCCCGTCACCTTACTAAGGCCAGCCTCAAGAACAGTAGAACTTTACTGTGGGCAGAACCTTCTTCATCATCTAGAGAGTTCACAGACAGTAACTGAGGACTAATGATTGTGTTATGATTTGTTAAGACATAAAAAGCCCTACAACCTGTGGCTATATTTCATAGGCTTGCGAGATCATGTCAGAATACTAGCAACATAATTTCTTCCTGCTTAATAAGAATAATTGAGGTTATATAGGAATAATAAAAAATGTGCTAGTTATAGATGTTAATATTCCTTCCTATTTATGCTAAGTACAGAAATAAATAAAAAAAAGTCAATTATGTTATTAAAGAGAGAATGTTGGCTAACATAAAATAAAAATACATAGTTCTATATACATGTATAGAGTTAGGAAAATTATTAAAATGAATCATTTTCTTTATTACAAATGAAAATGCTCACTGATCAGATTTGATCAGAACCCACTTTAGGTACTTATTAGAGTGTCCTTCATAGTTCCTAGTGAATATCTTTCCTTTAATGACTCATGACTTTTAAAAGTCCCCAGCACAGAAATGCTTCTGTAGTCCATTTATTTCCTATGAGCCTCTTAGAACCTTAATATATAGCATATGATTACTATGGTGTTTACTATGTAAACTATCAGTTTACAGCACCAGTGGAATAGGGTAGAATAAAGAACTGAGCTAGGAACAGAACTGGTTTTACTGTGCTTGTATATGTGAATATTATCCATGGATAGAAGCATTCTTAAACATTTTCTAGGCCGTGAGATTGAACGACACCAGTGCCTTCCAGGTTTTTATAGCATTTTCATGGTTTTTATAAAATTTAATGCTGTTTGAAATAAAGGTGTGGGAAAGAAGTTAGTTTTAGAATTTGTCTAATTTTTAGAGCATAATATCGAAAGTGTATTTCTTTTGCATAATATACTTGCCTTCATACTGTGAAAATGTTTTAACTCTTTGACTGACTAAAAATCTTCTACTGTAACTTCAAAAGTCCAAAAAAATACCATAGGCAAAAGTAGGTTTATAATAATAATAAATGATACAATAATTAATAAATAATATTACAAGCATAAGCCCTAAGTCTCATATACTCACAAGTGTGAGCTTCTGTTTGCCCAACCCTATATTTATTAGTCTGCTCCAGTAACTGTGTTAAGTATATAACTAACCAACCAATAAAAGAACTTTCAGCATTTCATTAAATGTAAGTTTCAAAATTAACTATTGAACTCCTTTTATTATTGAGCTTTAAAGTTGTATTTGACCCATAGGTGCTTCTCTTTTCAATTAGTTATTTTAAGAAATACATATTTCAGCGGGATCGATGCCGGCATTGAAATGGAACAGAGAGACTATTTGCAGTTTCCCAAAGTGTTTTCTAGGAACACTAATTCCATTTGGTTAAAGGAGGGGAAAATGACCAGTAATAAAATAATTGACAAATGCCGGGCTTAAATATTTAAACAAATTTTGCTCATCTTAACCATAAGACCCTCACAAGCATTAATGGATTATATATCATGAATTTTCTGGGTAGGATATAATACGACTTTTCTCAGAAGCATTTGGCCATGAATTCTTTTATTTAGAGCAGGAATGAGGAACCTTTTTTTCTGCCAAAGACCATTTGCATATTCATAACATCATTCACTTAATGTAATTCACTTAACATAAATTTATGTTGCTATGACAAAAACTCCTAGATTTAGTGAATTTTGAGTCCCGCCTTTGGTTGCCTTGGTAGAGCCAGACCAAATGATTTCATGGGCCTTATACCCCCCAGGGGCCTGGTAGTCCCCACTGCTGACTTAGAGTATCTCACTATAATATACCATAAAACATACTTTGAGGTATGTTGGGCTATATATTCTACACTATTTTGTGTAATATTTAAATTCAAAGGAAAAAAATTATTTTTTGCTTTTGTATAATCACACTCCAGAATATCATATTCTGTGACTTTAATAATTATTTTTGTTATTTGAAAACATCATATACTAATGCAAAACATAACGACAATTAAATGCCTTGGCTTATTCCCAAAATATCAGATAATAGAGCTCATTCTTTTATTTTCTTATCTGTAATAAGAGCTAATGATATGTCTACAGAAAGATTTTCCCACATTTTTACACATTTAACATCTAATTTTTTCCTGTCACAAATATTTGGAAAAATTTAGAAAATAAACCATTTTACTTGTTTTTCAATTGGGAATATCAGTCACCTTCAGTATTTTGTTTACCCCCACGCATTCACATATATGCTTTTTAGAGCTTCATGGTAAGTTTTAAAAATAAATTCCAACTTCAATTGCAAGTAAACACAAAACAAAATGAATAATGAGTTCATAATTTGTTATTTAGTAGCAAGTATTAAGATGTATTGTATAATCTTTACTTTGTATATTTATAATACTCTTAGCTATTAATGTGAAGAAAATATAGCTGTTTTAGTTATACCCAGAATTCACCTCAAATTTATTTCCCATTTTATTTTGTTTGTTTTGTTTTTGTGTCCTATTTCTAATACTCTTTGTTAGCCTAACTAAAATTGAATTAGATTGGTGTAACCTTATTGGCACTGATATGTTCAACCAATTTAGAAATTTTTAAAGCTTGTAAGTGACAGTGTCTATTCAGGTGAGCCTAGCTATCTGAAATTTGCCCACAAGAAATGGAAATGGGTGACTATCACCTTATACACAGTTACCACCTTAAAGAGTTCTAGTCTTTAATGCTATTGTAGGAGTATGTAGTGAGCACTGCTGTCCCTCTTTTTTTTTTTTTAAATAAATATTTATTATTCAGGTTATTACAGATGTTCCTTTTTTTTCTTTAACCCCCATAGCTCCTCTCCACCTGGTTCCCACCCCACCCCCATGCCCTTACCCCCGCCACTGTCTTCATTCATAGGTGTAAGATTTTTGTCCAGTCTCTTCCCACACCCCTCACACCCCCTTCCCCTCCCCCCCGAGAATTGTCAGTCCATTCCCTTTCTATGCCCCTACTTCTATTATATTCACCAGTTTATTCTGTTCATCAGATATTTCTATTGACTTAATTGTTATATTCATTGGTTGATAGATATGTATTTGCTGTCACTTTGTTGTTTATGACCCTCTTTAATACTAAACTAGGGGCCTGGTGCACAAAAATTTGTGCACTCGGAGGCGTCCCTCAGCCCGGCCTGTGCCCTCTCGCAGTCTGGGATCCCTCAGGGGATGTCCACCTGCTGGTTCTGGCCAGCCTGGGTGAGGGGCTGAGGACTGTTTGCAGGCTGGGCATAGCTCCCATTGACCCAAGGTCCCAGCGAGGCTGGCTGGAAGTAGGTTTATTTATCTTCTATAATTGAAACTTTGTTACCTTGAGTGGAGGCCACAGCCTGCCTAGGCAGGCAACGAAGCCTCCTGTTTGCTTCAGCTCTGTGGCTTCTATAATTGAAACTTTGTTGCCTTGAGTGGAGGCCACAGCCGGCCTAGGCAGGCAGTTTCCTCCATTGCTGGCCTCCTATTTGCTCTAGCTCAGTGGCTGCCAGCTGCCATCTTGGCTGGGTTAATTTGCATATTGTCGCTCTGATTGGCTGGTGGGCGTGGCTTGGCTGGTGGACATGGGTTAGGTGTAATGGAGGGAGGGTTAATTTGCATATTACTCGTTTATTAGATTAGATATATACTGAGTCTTTTTGCGAAACAAATCTATAAAGAAAAAAAAATTGTATTCTACCTCTTATAATCTTTTTCATATATCAACTTTTCCCAAAATTATGATTCCATTGGTTCTTTTATCTCGAAATTTTTTACTTTAAATTTTTTTATTAAAGTTGACATACACGATTATATTTATTTTAGGTGTACAATCCATGATTAGACATATAACTTACTAAGTTATCAGCCCAATAAATTAGTGCCCATCTGACACCATAAATAGTATTAGAGATTTTTGCTTTTATTATTTGAGTGATGATGTGAGCTAATTTTTAATGTAACAATAATAATAAACACATCTCAGAACTTCTGTAGTATTTTACTACTAAGTATTTCATGCAACAATCTTTATGATAACCTGGTAGGAAATTTAGGTCAGGAATAAATAACACTTTATGGATAAGGAGAATTAAGTATTTTGCT
The DNA here is from genome assembly GCA_004026665.1 of Murina feae. Classification (NCBI taxonomy): domain Eukaryota; kingdom Metazoa; phylum Chordata; class Mammalia; order Chiroptera; family Vespertilionidae; genus Murina; species Murina feae. Next base: position 16,665 of record PVJC01027924.1, read on the forward strand.
TAAGGTCTCTCAGCAGGTAACTGACAAGAGTTGGTGGCCTGCTGGTTCCAGATTGCATATTCTTTTGACAATGCCCTAAAACTTTGTTAAATTTTAATCCTGTCTTTTTACTCTTTTAAATTTTAGCCTAAAAAATAATTCTGAATTTAATATTCACCAGTCTTAGCTCAGATTTCCCAAGCTTAAATTGGCATCTTTTCACTAAATAAATTTATTTTTTCCAAGATTGTTAAATAAACTGTTCACCACAGAATGAATTTAGCTGCTCACTTATCTTCCTTTTGATAGTAGCATTCACTTTTATTTAAAAATAATTCAAATTTATCTGTAGCACACTTTATAGATTACTAAGCTTATTTAGAGAAATAAATTTTTTATTTATTGCATTTATAAAAACTCTGGAATTATTTCCCTAAAGTAGCTTTTCTGGATTTTCAGCTATTTCTTTAATGTTGAAAATAGATTCAATAGTAACTACGCTCTCAGCACCATCTGTCAGTTTTTAAAATAGATCCAAACCACAAAAGCCCCCTAACAAATCTCTTGTTTAGAAAAACATAGAAGGATTTTATATTGTTACATAAAATAAACAGATAATTTTACCCCCTTAGTGGATTTGTCATTGCCAGCCTCTTGAACTAGAATTGAACCTTCTAATAATCCTAGTCTGATGTCTTTATTTTGTAGGTAATAAATCTAATACCCAGAAAAATTAAGTGGCTTCGCCAAGTCAAACCAGACAGAATCTAAGCCTCTTGATTTCCTGCTCAGTTTTCCCAATTCCTAGTAACTCTTATTTTATGTATGAAAATTATTCTACAGATCAGTTGGTAAAATTGGTGCATTTAATTCTATTTAAGTAAATGTTAGGTTTCTTGAAATAAATAATTGCAGTATTTGTCAGCTGGCAAGCTGGGTCAATTTTCATACACACATGCCTCCTCACATACACACAAACCCATGAAAGCTTAAGTTACCTCCTCTGATCTATGGGACTGCAGAAACTCAGCCGTAATTATAACCTCTCATCTGTGACAAATCTAAAAGCAATACTTCCACTTGACCTTTTTTAAACTTTGAGCACTGGCTGTGTTAATATGGCACATCCTACCTTGTGGATGAGCTGCTAGACCCAGTGCTGATGGTGGCAGTGCACACATTCCTGCTTTTGTTCTTGTTTCATCACCGCCTTTCAAATTCCTGCTATAGCAGCAGTTCCTCTCACAACTCCTTTCCCTGTACTTCACTACCAACTGCCATATGGTCATGTTAAGTATGAATAAAGTATTCAAAATTCTCCCCACTTCCTAACCTTTTATAGTCATCTATCTAATAGAAAGATACAAATCCCAAAATGGCTTTCAAAAAGCCAAATGTTGATTTATTTTTTTAAATATATTTTATTGATTTTTTTTTTTTTTTACAGAGAGGATGGGAGAGGGATAGAGAGTTAGAAACATTGATGAGAGAGAAACATCAGTCAGCTGCCTTCTGCACACCTCCTTCTGGGGATGTGCCCACAACCAAGGTACATGCCCTTGACCGGAATCGAACCTGGGACCCCTCAGTCCGAGGGCCAACGCTCTATCCACTGAGCCAAACTGGTCAGGGCGCCAAATGTTAATTTAAATGTGTGTTTATTAAGCTGGCTATTAAAGATGCTCGGTCTTAATTAAAAACCTGAATTCCAATTATGATGATGAATTGAATTGTTATAAAAAGTGAGGATATTTGATCTAGGTGATAGAACCCCCTTACCAGTTTATGTAACTTAACAGGACTTACTTCTTCAAGAACTCTATAATTAGTGTGTTTGAATCTGCAGAGATCTGTCACTTGATCAAAGATTAGAAGCAAATGTTAATACATTAGTGGCTTATTTTTACATTCTTGCCTAAAACTTTTTTTTAAAATATATTTTATTGATTTTTTACAGAGAGGAAAGGAGAGGGATAGAGTTAGAAACATCGATCAGCTGCCTCCTGTACACCTCCTACTGGGATGTGCCCACAACCAAGGTATATGCCCTTGACTGGAATCGAACCCAGGACCCTTGAGTCCACAGGCCGATGCTCTATCCACTGAGCCAAACTGGTTAGGGCTTGCCTAAAACTTTTTAAAAATTTATTTGAGAGAGATACAGACTTCCATGTTAGAGGGAAACATCAATTGATTGTCTCCTATATGTGCCCTGATCAGGATCGAACCCTCAACTAAGTATGTGCCCTGACCGAGTATCAAACCCGCAACCTTTCTCCCATGCACCAGACAACAGATCAATGTAACCACCAATTGAGCAACCCAGCCAGGGCAGCCTCAAAGCTTTTCTTACCTGATGTTCACTAATTGGTATTAATGGGGTTAAGTAAAATTTGCCTAGGGAGTTCATTTTTTTAAGGATAACTTTATTTCATTGAGTTTAAATTTAAATTAGATTGAAAAAACCTATAGCATTGCCAAAGAGTAATAAGTTATTATTTGTAAGGAAAGAGCTTCTATTTGCCCATTGAAAAGATAATTCCACCTTATATAACTCATGTTCTTATCTCCTTTGATATATAGTCAGAACACAAATAAAAAGAAAAGATAGTTATACCATTGAATTTCTTTTTAAGACAAAAAATTGCATTAGTAATTAGTAGTATTTATTCTCCTTTTCCATAAGGACAAAGAAGAATCTCAGATTTTTAAAAACTGAGCTATATATTGCTTGCAATATACATTGAGTTTTTTGATCATTTGCAGTGAATGCCCTTTCTTGTAGGACTTGGAAAAGAAAGTTTATTCAATACATATTTTTGGTTAAAAAAAACAAAACATGTTTTCTTGATATTTTGGAAAAATGTGCTTACTTTTACATTAGTTGCAATTTCTTCTAATTTAAACAAATTGACTCCTCTCCATGTGACATAGAGTTTACTCCATCGATGAATATTATAGTATTAACATTTCATAAATAGTTATGATGTAATTTGGGGAACACTAGGATAGGATCACCTCTTTCTAGCAGAAGTGAAATAAAAAGCAAAATTATGTCAAAGAACCAATTATTCTGCCACAGTTTCTGCCAAAAATTCTGATAATTTCACTAAGTTGTATAAAATTATTTTCAACTATAATTATAGAGTACAAACTACAATGATGATGTGTTCTTCTGGAGTCATTACGTGACCTGTGAGAAAAATTCCTCCTAACCTAGCTCATTTTAGAAAGGGCGATCTTTGCTCTCTGCTCTAACCTGCAGCATTAGGCATGGGGTGTTATTATGCTTATTTGTGAAAGGGAGCTGGAAACACATTGTATTCTACTTTTGTATTGGTCAGAATTCTTTTGGTTACAAATGATAGAAACTTATTTCAAATTAGCTCAATGCTGAAAGGAATGTCCACTCACAATGAAGTTCTGGGATAGACCTGGATATGGATACTCAATTGATTTGACATCAAGTTTGGATCTTTTTTCTCAGCTTTGGTATCTTTATTCTCAGGTACTTTTTCTCCACATGGTGAAAAAGATGGCCAGTGGCAACTCACAATTTATGAATTTTTACAGTTCTTATTTTCCTAAAAAGGGAAGAGAAAGACCATAATTTTCTCATTGTCCATAAAACGAATCTAAGATGAAGATACTGTAATTAGTCCTGACTGGATCATATTCTCACTCATGGCCAATCACTGTGGACTCGGAGGGAAAGGGTCCTGGAATGGGTCAGGCCTAGATGGTATGCCCACACACAGCAAGGTGAGCCACTCCAGGGAATCAATCCACTGAACCTCAAAGACGGAGATTAAAAAGCCAGCTAAACAACATGTATTCTCTGTGGTCATCTTGCAGAATATGAAGAGGAACTATAGAATAAGAACATCATGAAGTGAAATATTTGCCAGTTTATTAGATGAAAAACAGCAATGTTATCACTATTTTTACTTTAATGTTTATTTTATTAGTAGTCAGATTTTCACAAGTTTTTTCTCACATTTTTATTAGGCTTTTATATTTCTTTCATGAATTGTCTTTTCATGTGCTTTCTCTTTTTTTTAATTCTTTATTGTTTAAAGTCTTACATGTAGTATTACATGTAAGTATTAAAAAAATTTCTTTTCCCCCATGGACCTCTCCCTGACCACCTCCACCCCCGAGAACATGCCCTCCCCCCTCCCCAGTGTCTGTGTCCATTGGTTATCCTTATATGCATGCATACAAGTCCTTGGGTTGATCTCTTTCCCCCCTTCTCCCCTGCCTTCCCTCTGAAGTTTGACAATCTATTCGATGCCTCTCTGTCTCTGGATCTATTTTTGTTCATCAGTTTATTTTGTTTATTATATTCCACAAATGAGTGCTTTCTCTTTTTCAGTTGTGATTTTAGTGGTTCTTATTTATAAGAGCTCTCAATGTATATCAGAGCTTCTACTCTTCTTGCTTTGTAGCTTGAAAAATAACTCTTAATAGTTCTACTTAACCATTATACATAAAGTTTCACAGTCTGCTTCCTTGATTTTGTACATGTCTACATTTTTCTTGATTTGGAAATCTTTTAGATGTTCTAGAATATCACTTGATAAGAAATAACAGTAGCAGAAGTTTCTTATTCAGATATAAATAATTAATTTAAATAGAATAACTTATAATAGTCTCCATTTGGGAAAATCCAGATTGAATTATGGAATATATATTATCTGTTGAATTTGTTATTCTACCTTTGGAAAACAAATCAAGGAACAAAACTATACAAACATATGTAATACTCCACATGATTTGTGGATAGATTTATCGAAACATGTTTTCTGCTTTAGAAATATAATACCCAAGGAATTCTAGTGACTATTTATGATTGTCCAAGATATATTTTAAAGTAAGTAAACTAAGTTGTAGAATATTGCATATAATATCATCCCTTTTAATAAACCAACCAATCAGCAAAATAAATACAACCAAACTTACTCAATCCCAAAACTATCTAATCTAATAAAAAAGTAATATGCAAATTAACCATCACTCTGAGACACCTAAGCCACACCCACCAGCCAATCAGAGCGACTATGTGCAAATTAACCCAGTCCAAGATGGCGGTTAATTTGTATACACTGGCATGGAGCGAAGACTGAAGACAGCCTAGAAGGAAACCAAGTGCTACAGAAGGGAGCCAAGTGGCAGAGAAGGGAGGGAGCGAGGCAGCAGAGACGGGGGAAAGCTGAGGCAGCAGAGACTGTGGAGACAGGAGGGAGCAAAGTGGCAGAGATGCGAGGAAGCGAGGCAGCAGAGAAGGGAGCTAAGCCTGCCTAGGTGGGCTTAGCTCCCTTCTCTGCTTTGCTCCGGCTCAGGAAGCCCTATTCTTGCAGGAATCTTCCTGCAATGGGCTTCTAGTATGTTTATAATGTATATAAATATGGAAATCACTCACAACACTGGTTATATATGATGATAAAGAGAAGGTAGGAGAAATCAGTAACTTTTTTGTCAAATCCTGTTTGGATTTTCTTTACCTTTTGCAACAATGTTATATTTTTACAATTGGAAAATCTGTACTAATAAAAGGGTAATATGCAAATTAACCGTCATTCTGCGGCAAAGATGGCGGTGTCCATAGCCACAAAAATAGCGCCAGCTGGAGCCACGGAGCCAGCAGGAGCAGGTGAGACACTTGGCTTCCTTTGCAAGCCCCAGCCGGCCGCCAAGGGCCAGCCTCTGGGTGGTGGCCACAGAGCTGGCTCGGAGTGGGCAGGAGGTGGCTCCGGCCTAGAGCGAAGGCGAGAAGAGGCAGCCAGAGTGAAGGCCCAGGTCCCAGGTGCTGGAGGGGAGCCAGTGCTGGCAGCCAGGGGAAGGAAGGCTTATTCTTGAATGAATCTTCGTGCTTCGGGCCTTTAGTATTTAATAAGAAATTTTAAATTACAGAAAAAAATTACCACTAAAGTAGAAAACAAAGGCTAATTGACATATACACACTCATTGAAAATTCAAATCCAGCTAAGAATATAATGACAGCTACCCCAAGAATCTGTAATACCCATTTACAAAAGCAAGCTCTTGGTCATCTTTGGCAACGTGCTTCCTGAATATGCTGTCATGTCAGCAAGCATCTCAAACTAACTGAATCTCTTTCTTGCTTCACAAACTAGTCATCCAATTTTCTGCCAAGCAAAATAGGGGGAAATGCTTGCTTTATACTTTAAGACAAAATGCATGCTGTTTTCATCCGACAATATTTAAATTTATTAAAAATTTAGAAATTTGTCAAAAATATGACCAAAAATAAGAAAATCTGACAG
>PVJC01027925.1:0-22934 GCA_004026665.1 Murina feae
GAGAAACAGTTAATTTTAATATTTCGCTTTTATAGAGTAGATATAAAATCAATGAAGTCCATATGGTCCAGTGTGTCATTTAACATCACTCGTCTTGTTGAATTTTTGTCTGGAAGATCTATACATTTATGTCAATGGATAGTAAAATGACTATGACTATATTCTGTTGATCTCTCCCTTAATCTATCTACACCGAGATTTTCTTTATATATTTAGGTGTTCCTATGTTGGATGCATATATGTTTATAAGAGTTACATTCTCTTGTTAGGTTGATTCATTATGCAATGTACATCACTATCACTTATGTATAGTCTTGTTTTAAATTCTATTTTGTCTTGTTTAAGTATTGCTACCCCAGTTTTTGGTGTGTTTTTGTTTTTTCATTTCCACAAAATATTTGTTTCCCATTCCTTCATTTTCAATCTATACGAGGTGGCTCTCATGTAGACAGCATATATAAAGGTCATGTTTTCTTATCCATTCAGCTACCCTATGCCTTTTGATTGGAGCAGTTAATCCATTTACATTTAAGGTTATTATTGATAGGTACTTTTAATTACCATTTTGTTCTTTATATCTATGTTCCTCTCTTGATTTCTTTTCTTTCTTCTTCTTCGGGCAGGCCCTTTAACATTTCTTGCAATACTGGCTTGGTGGTAATGAACTTCTTTAGCTATTTTTGTCTAGGAAGCTCTTTATTTTGCCTTCAACTTTAAATAATAGCCTTCCTGGTTAGAATAGTCTTGGCTGTAGGTCCTTGCTTTTTATTACTTTCAATATTTATGTCAGTTCCTTCTGGCCTGAAGTGTTTCTGTTGAGAAATCAGCTGACATGGGAAATCCCCTGTAGGTAACTAATTGTCTTTCTCTTGCTGTTTCTAAGATTATCTCTTTGTCTTTCATCTTGACATGTTAATTATGATGTGTTTTGGTGTGGGTTCATCTTGTTTCAGACTCTTTGCGCTTCCTGAACTTGTGTGACCTTTTTCTTCGTCAGTTTAAGGAGTTTTCAGCCATTATTTCTTCAAACAAGTTCTCAAGCTCTTGCTCACGCTCTTTTACTGCTGGTACCCATATAATGTGGATGCTGTTATGTTTCATATTGTCCCAGAAGTCCTTTAGACTTTCCTCATTAAAAACACTCATTTCTTTTTGTTGCTCTACTTGGGTGGTTACTGTTATTTTGTCCTCTAAATAGCTGATTTGATGCTCTGCCTTATCTAGCCTGCTGTGGATTCCTCAGTTTTATCTAACCTGCCATTTATTCCTTCTAGTGTATTCTTCATTTCAGATATGGTATGAGTGTTTCTTTTAATAGTTTTTGTCCTTTTTAATGCTACTCTCTTCTTGTTTAAGTTCTCACTGAGATCATCCACCCTTCCCCTAAGTCTTTCAACATCCTTATAACTATTGTTTTGAGCTCGCATCTGATATCTTGATTGCTTCCATTTAATTTAGTGTTGATTTTTTTTTTGGGGGGGGGAGGATTTCTCTTATCCTTTCATTTAGGGCATATTTATTTGTCTCCCTATTTTACCTCCTTTTCTGTGTTTGACTCTGTATTTTAGATAGATCTGCTATGACTTCCAAGTTTGTTATGAGGGCTTTCTGATCAAGGTGCCTATGGGTTTCAGTGGCAGAATCTTCTAGATCACCTGAGTGAGGTGCTTCAGAAATGTTTCTTGTGTGAGTTATGTACCCTCTTCTGTTGTAGTTGAATCTTAAATGCTGTTGGCCTGTTCATGGGTGGCGTTAACCTGCAGGCTGGCTGACTATAAGGATAGACCTTGTTCCCCATTTATGAATCACTGTTCAGGGGGTGCATCCTGAGAAGGACTTGTTACTGGCAGGTTCTGGTGCCTTCCCGGAGTCCCCATTTGGCTGTGTCATTCATGTGGCTAGTTGGGTCACATTCTGGTGAGGTTTGAAGCCCACCACTGATTGTGTTGGGTCTAGGCCCACTTGGATGGGGTTCTGGTGCAGGTCAGTGTCAGATGTTGTGTGTAAATGGCCTTGGGCTACCTGTCTGGGCTACTCTGCTATTTACTGACTGTGGTTGTATCTACTGGCCCTAGGTGCGCATGGGAGGGGCCAAGCTGTGCACAAGGGTCAGCTTCCTGCTGCTCTGCACTGGGGGCAGATCAATAAAAGGTCCAAGAATCTCTGAAGTTGACATCCACCTGTTGGCTATTCCCCTACTCCCTGAGGTTGCCTGGACTTCTTCCAGAACCTTTTGAAAAAAGACTGTATAGTGGGCCCAAGCTGGCTGCACCCCACTGCCCCTTCCATAAGGTGCAAACTTGGTAGGGTAGGGTGACCTGATGGGGAGGACAAGACTAGTGGATCCCCCACTTGGAGGCAGTGTGGTCAGGCACTCAATGGGGAGAAGGTGGTCCCTACTCCATAGCTATACCACTCAGTCTCTGCTAAGTCTCCAATTCTGACTCCCCCAGGAGGAGTGCACCACTGGTTTAGGCTGGGTGCAGTCAGTTGTCCCCACTCCAGGAATAAGCTCAGCAGGGCAGGGCCACTGGGACTTGTGAAAACAGAACAAGCTAGTCCTCCATTGGGGTGGCCCCAGCCAAGCCCGCTGGAGGGGAGTGAGTTCTATGCCTCCACTTAGCAGCATAGCCATGCCTGTTCAAACCCCCAACTGAAGCCTCTTAGGGAGATGAGTTCTGAAGGTCCAAGCTCTGAGTGGCCTTTCCTTTCTCCTATGGATTTAAGCTCAGAGGGCAAGGCCATGGGGATTTGGAAGATAGAGCAAACAGTCTCCTATTGGGGGTGGTGCTGGCTGAGCCTATAGATGTGTTTGGGGGTGGGGGTGGAGACTGCCCATTGTTCCAAACCCTGACAGTTATATGTCTGAGTGTCTGCCTACAGTTTCTTCCACAAAAGAGCACAACAAAGATCCCTGTTAGGTGCAGCCACCAGTCCTTTCTGTCAGAGTCTAGCTTGGCATGGTGGTATTGCCAGTATTTGGAGGACTGGGTTAGTGCACTCCCCAGGTTTGGGCTGTAAGAATAGGAATGCCCAACCCTGGGAAGATAGTGCTTGAGGGCAGTGTGGGATATTGATCAGGTCAGTAGCTGACTCTCCAGATCTCTCTCTTCAGGGCCAGACTAGCAGGTCTTCTCTTTATGACTCCCATATGCCCTGAATGAGTGCCTGACAGCAAGCTTCTGTGTGTTGGCCTTTTAGGAGAGCACCTGGGATTTTAGCAGACTCCCTCCTCTTCCTGGTGGGCTGAGTCCCAGCTGATTTTCACAGCCAGATGCTATGTAGGCTCCACTTCCTAGCTCCAGGGCTCTGGTTGGGGGTCCCATTATGGGGTTGAGACCCTACACCCCCCAGGGGTGATTTTTGCAGCTGAGATATCTCTCTGGCTTAGCCACCACACATGGGTGCCAGCTCCATCTCCTCCCTTCTTACCAGGCTCTGTGTAGCTTCTTCTGTAAGTCCCTCGATATACTACTACTATTCAGCTGTCCTTCAGTTGGTCATTCAGGTTGATTGCTCTATAATTTAGCTGTAAGTCCAGTTTGGCACTAGGAGGTGAGTATAGTTTCTACCTACTCCACAGCCATCTGAAAACTCCTTCCGAGTGTTGCCTCTTAACACTGCCTCCCTGCAGTTCTCCTCTCCAACCTCACCTTCTGGTCTGGCTTCAGGTCGCTTCAACTGATTGATTTGATAATGCTTTGCCAGGTGGGAATCCCTCGATTTTCATATGGAATCGCCACCAGTTTGGATCCCTGCCAGACTGCAACTCTTAGAGGTAGGAGTGGAGGCTTTTTCCTCATCCTAACCACTATTCCCCCCTAGACAGAGCTGGTAACCTGCATGTAGTAGGAGCATCATAATGCACGTTAATGAGTTCATTAGAGATGATGACTTGCAAATGAGGAGCATATGGGAGAGGAGGGTCTGGGAGAGATCAGCCACATACAATTCCCATCTCATAGGTGTGCTTGCTAAAAGTCACAACTAGTTAACGTCCCCCCAACCTCCCTTTTATTTAAATGGTGCTAAAGTAGCTTAGATCTTTGGTGATATTTTTATATTTTAATGGGGACATTCTGAAAATAATGACTGAGTTCCCTAGAAATGACTTTCATAAGGAATGAGACTATGCATCCTACGACTAATATTGAGATATGAGGAGTCTGTGATTTCAGGTGTTTGGGGTTGGGGGGATGTTCCACACCCCTGGATTACACCTCCAAATCTTCCTTCAAGATTTATCTTGCCCAGGAATAGCAAACACTAAACAACGATACTGTGAATGGAATTTTAACTTGACTGTAGAAAGATAGTAGGGCCAGAGAAAGTAAGAGGGCTGGGTGGGAGTGTGCTCTGGGATGGAGGGTGGAGGAGGTTTGGGGCAGCTCCACTATCTTCTAATGATGTCTCCTCAGTGCACTGCCATCATCATAGTTATTATAATTATTAAGCCTTTGATACAAGCTATTCTTCTCTGTCTGAAATTCCATCATGGCTTTATCCTAAAAGGTATATTTTGCTAGAAGTCTGAAAAAAAATGTTCACTATAAAGGAAGAACAGAGTAAAACACTGTTTTAAAATCACATAAGAGGGACATGTATGGGGGTTTCTTAAAGCAGTTGGCTTCAAGTATTCAGCATCTCATGTTCTTATCACAAATAGTTTTGCAAGATTATCCCACAAGAATCAGGAGCAGGGAATGGGAGGATATTAGTACTAAATTATCTGTAATTTTAAAGTTACTTTAAAATTTATATATTTCAAATACCTCTAAAGTGTCATTGTTATTGAGATAGATTTTCTTTTTATTAACACTTGGCATTGGCCTTGGTGATTGTAGCAGATGTGTTAGGACTACCCTATAAAAGGAAGGAAGACCAGAGGTTTTTGTTTTATCCTCTCAGCCTCCTTTAGCATTTCTGAAAGTAATTTTGGAAATAAAGCAAATGAAACGAAAACCCAACGATCTCTGAAGCACTATAGTAGAAGCGGAATGTCAGGATATCCGCTTCACCAGTCTTCATACACTATTAACCACCCACACGTAACACATGTGATGTTTATTCCTCACTTTGGCGCTGGCTCCCTCCCATGTATGACGTGGAAGAGTTGGTGTTGCAGGCTTCTGAGAACGTTCTGGTTTCAGATTTGTGTAAAGGAACAGTTTTTGCATTTTCAAGGCAGATTACAGAATTAATTTGCATCTAAATTAGTGCTCAGGCAGAGACCTTTGTATAGAGAGCTTCAGGGTGCTTCTGGGTTATTCAGGTTGTGCTAGAGCAGTCCCCTCCCCAGGAGCATCCACCAAGTCCTTAGATCACTGCTTCCTGGCAGCTTCAGGTTCTGGAGTCTGGGAGACCATGGTTCCGATTCTAGCTCCATGCTGAGCATGTGCCCTGAGTGACCTTGGCCAGGCCATCCATCCTCTCTGAGCCTTGTTTCTCCATCTGTAAAATGGAGCAGATGAAAGCACATGGTGCTCACTGTGTCTGTACCGTTATGAGTGGAATGACAGGCAGGCTGGCTCCAAGGTCTGGCCTAACTCTCTGTTCATGCTACGAGGCTAAGAGCCATGCCCCTGGCAGCTGGAACTCACAGACGAAAAGTGCTAGTGGCAGATCCAGAGAGCTTTTGTACCTCGGTGTAAAGAAACCCTGCATCCAGCCGATACCAAGCCCAGGCTTTCCCTCCAAGCTGCAGCCCAGAGCTGAGCAGGGCAGGCGATACTGCAGGTGCCATTCACCAGAGACTCAGGGGTTCCCACTCTAGGTTTCCTTTCTTATGGGAATGGATGCATTATAAACGAACAGCTTAACATTTTGAAAAGATTTTTTGAAAATGATTTTAGGAGAGGAAGGGAGAGGGAGAGAGAGAGAGAAAGAGACAAACATTAATGTGAAAGTGATCCATCAATTGGCTGCCTTATGTTCCTCTTACTGGGGATCCAGGTGCAACCCAGGCATTAATACCTTTTTCTATACACTGCATACACCTATGTAATCAGCAACCAGATCAGAAAACAACAGAACATGACCAGCACCCCAGAAGCCCCCTTGTGTGGTCTTGAGTCACTAAAGCCTGAGGTTAACCATTATCTTGGCTTCTTTTTCTGTACTTTATTATAAGTGGAATCACACAGTCCTCACTCTTTTGTATTTGGTTCAACATTGTATTTGTGAAATTCAACCACACTGGTATATGTAGTTGTAGGTCATTGGAGGTCATTAATATTGCTGCGTAATATTCTGTTGTTTGAAACTGGCATGATTTATTTGTCTTTTTCATTATTGACGGACATTCAGGTAGTTTCCAGTGTTTGACTATTACAAACATTGCTTCCACAGACAGTCTATTACATTTGGTACACACATAATTGCCGCGTGTGCATTTCTATTGCTACACAGGATTGGAATTGCTGAGTCACAGAGCCACCCCACGTTGCTGTTCAGCTTCAGCACTTACTGCCAAATAGTTTTACAAAGTGATTACATCAGTTTATGTCAATTTATGCCTCTTCTCCCAAGAAGAAGATGAGAGTTCCAGAAGCTCCATTCTTGTTGACACTTGGGAATCTTGCATGATACCACTACACCAGCGGTGCTGGTATTCTTGTTGACACTTGGGATTGCCAGTCTCATTTTAGTCACACAGGTGGATGTGGAGTGATACCATGTTATAGTTTTAATTTGTATTTCCCTGATGACCAAGTTGAGCAACTGTTCATGTGTTTATTGGCCACGTGAATTTCCTCATCTGTAACATACTTGTTTAAATATTTAACCTTTTTCCTCCTGTGGGCCTTTTTCTTATAGACTTGTAATAGATATACATTTATTTACACACACACGCACACAATTATAATTTGAAAATACCTCGCTAGTTTTTAAGAAATATATATTTTATTTGATTTTTTTACAGAGAGGCAGGGAGAGGTATAGAGAGTTAGAAACATCAATGAAAGAGAAACATTGATCAGCTGCCTCCTCCACACCCCACACTGGGGATGTGTCCGCAACCAAGGTACATGCCCTTGACTGGAATCGAACCTGGGACCCTTCAGTCTGCAGGCCGACGCTCTATCCAGAGCCAAACCAGTCAGGGCTACCCCGCTAGTTTTGAGACTGTCCCATTGAGTAAAGAGCTATGAAAGAGAAATAAAGGGATGCATCTGGGAGGGGACTCTGATGGGGAGAGATGGGCAAGGATGGAACTGAATTATCTGCTTAGGACTAAACCCCTGAGCTTGGAGGAGGACTTGAACATGTAGAAGAGTAAGAGGAAAAGTGATAGGTCAAGAGGTCTTTGGGACAGAATTTGAAGAATTTGGTATTTTTTGTTTGTTTGTGACTAATAGAATTCATGCTATTAAAGCAGGAAAACAGCAAAAGCGTTCCTTGAGAATGCCATTCAAAAAGGATAGGCTATAAATGGAACTATAAAGAAGAGAGAGGAGATGCAGACTCAGATGAGAAATTAGAAAACTAGAAAATCTGGTATAACCTATAAAATACAGGTGCTTCTAACTTAGCCAAAGAAGGATAAACATGTCACATTTTGGAGTGGCCCTATGTCTCAGCTGCTGTCTGTACTGATGCCCTGGAAATATGATTAAGGATAAGGAACAAAGAGGGAAAAGTGTCTCCTTGTACAGAGATCTGATATTTATGAGGCTACCATATCATTATGGGATTCCTGCAGGAAGCTAGCCTGTATTAACTAAAAAGAGATCCAGTTTCAAAATTTACAATGCAAATAAAAATACTGTTAACTCCCAGTGTTGCACTAATGGAGAGGGATATCAATACAGATAATCTCAAATGCATTAATGTTTGGGTCTTGAATGTGTCTTTGTTTCACCATGGTGTCAAATACAGGTGTATCTCCCTTTCAGGAAATTTAGAATGCTTGAAATAAAATGATGATCTCACCAGGTGTCCTTCCAATTTTCTCCTGCTCTCCATTCCCCACTGAGAAAGACCAGTATCATCTCTCTATTAACAGGCCGTACTCTTTTAGGACTTGCTGAATTCCAGCCCTGTGCAGTGTTCTAGATCAGCAATTCTCAACACTTTTCATCTCATGGCACACATAAATTAATTACTAAAATTCTGTGGCACATCAAAAATACGTTATATTTTTTTGCTGATCTGACAAAGGACACAAGCAGGTATTATTTTGATCCTTTCACACTGGACGGCTGGCTATTGTGTTGGCTGCTGTCATTTTTATTTTTTTTACTTGACAATCTAAGTGAAAAAAGGTTACTGCCAATGACTAAATAGTCAGACAGTGCTTGTTTTTTTTAAATCCTCATTCAAGGGTATGTTTTTAAATTGATTTTTAGAGACAGAGGAAGGGGAAAATACTCATTCAAGGGTATGTTTTTAAATTGATTTTTAGAGACAGAGAAGGAGAAAGTGAGAGAGAAACATTTATGTGAGAGAAACATCAATCGGTTGCCTCCTGTAAATGCCCTGGCCAGGGATTGAGCCTATGTTTGTGTTCTCACTGGTAATCAAACCTGCAACCTTTTGGTGTACGGGACAGTATTCCAACCAACTGAGCTACCTGGCCAGGATATTAGGTATTGCATGTTTTTTTTTTTATTGGGGTGACATTAGTCTACATGGATATATAGGTTCCCTGTGTGGATTACTAATTTATAAAATTTGAATACAGGACCATGTGCCCACCACCCAAAGTCAAATCTTCTCCTGTCACCTCATATTAGGACCCCTTTCTCCTCCAACCCTCCTCTCTCTGGCAACCACCACACTACTGTTTGTGTACCTAAGTTTCAGTTTTATATTCCACACATAAGTTAAATCATATGGTTCTTAGCTTTCTCTGTTTAACTTATTTCACTTTGCATAATGTTCTCAAGGTCCATCCATGTTGTTGTAAATGACGCTATTTCATCCTTTTTTATGGCTGTGTAGTACTCTACTCCATTGTGTGTGTGTGTGTGTGTGTGTGTGTATTACATCTTCTTTATCCAGTCCTCCATCGCAGGGCACTTTGGCTGTTTCCAACTCTTGGATACCGTGAATAATGCTGCAGTGAACATAGAGGTGCATATATCTTTGCATATAAATCATTTCAAGTTTTTTTGGGTACATATCCATGAGTGGAATTGTCCTATGGTAGCTCTATTTTTAATTTTTTTGAGGAACTGCCCGACTGCTTTCCATAGTGGTTGTACCAGTCTACCTTCCCAACAGCAGTGAATGAGAGTTCCCTTTTTCCACAACCTCTCCAATGCTTGTTGTTGCTTGTCTTGTTGATAATGGCTACTGTAACTGGTGTAAGGTGGTATCTCATTGTAGTTTTAATTTGCATTTCCCTGATTGCCAGTGAGGTTGAACATCTTTTCATGTATCTACTGGCTGTTTGTATGTCTTCTTAGCAGAGGTCTATTTTCAGGTTCTCTGCCCACTTTTTAACTGGATTATTTATTTGTTTGATGTTGAGTTTTATGAGTTCTTTATATATTTTGGAAATTAAACCTTTGTCGGAGCTACTGTTTGCAAATACCATCTCCCATCTGGTTGGCTGCCTATTTGTTTTGTTGTCAATTTATTTTGCTGTGCAGAAGCTCTTCAGTTTGATATAGTCCCATTCATTTATTTTTGCCTCTACCTTCCTTGCCTTTGGGGTCAAGTCAATAAAATGTTCTCTACCACCCACTTCCATAAGTTTGGTACCTATATTTTTTCTCTATGTGACTTATTATTTCGGGTCTTATGTCTAACTCTTTGATCCATTTTGAATTAATTTTTGTACAGGGGGACAAACTGCAATCCAGTTTCATTCATTTGCAGGTAGCTTTCCAGTTTCCCAGTACCATTTATTGAAGTGGATGACATGATGCTGTATATAGAAAACCCTAAAGACTCTACCAAAAAACTACTGGAAACAATAAAAAAAAAAGTCAAGTTGAAGGATACAAAATTAATGTACAAAAATCTATTGCCTTCCTGTATGCCAACAACAAAACTTCAGAAAAATAAATGGAGAAAACAATTCCTTTTGCAATCTCAACCAAAAGAATAAAATACCAATGAATAAACATAATAAAGAATGTGAAAGACCTATATACTGAAAATTATAAAACACTATTAAAAGAGATTGAAAAAGACACAACAAAATGGAAAAATATCCTGTGTTCATGGATTGGAAGAGTCAACATAGTTAAAATGGCTATTTTACCCAAAGCAATAAACAGATTTAATGTAATCCCCATCAAAATCCCAATGTCATTTTTTAAAGAAATAGAAGGAGAAATCATCAGATTTGTATGGAACCACAAAAGACCCAGAATAACCAAAGCAATCCTGAAAAAAAAAAAAAAAAAAGAACAAGGCTGAAGGTATCACACTATCTGACTTCAAAATATACTACAGAGCTATGATAATCAAAACAGCATGGTATTGGCAGAGAAACAGATACATAGATACACAGATCAATGGAATAGAATAGAGAGCCCAGCTATAAAGCCACATATATGTGGACAGATAATTTTTGACAAAGGAGCCAGAAATGCACATTGGGTAAAGATAGTCTCATAAAAATTCTTGAGGCACATCAGTGTGACTGCCATAGGACATAGGTTGAAGATCACTGTTCTAGATACATATGTTCTTATCTTAGAGGGAAGACTCACTCAGGAAGACCACAGAGCAGATGCACAGCCTCAGTGGTGGCTCTGATGGAGGTGGGATTCTAGTACAGATCTGCTGAGACTGGAGCCCACATTTCTGATGCTCTGCAGACCTGTCTCAAACTGATAAAAAGGCATGACCTACAATTACAAACCCTGCTGTAGTAAAATGGATGGTCCCTACATATCTGCTGCAAACACAGGAATTCTCACCACGCACAGCAGTTACGTACCATAACTGTGTCCCACAAACAGCAAATCAGTGAGTACTCTGCGATCCTCCTAGAAGAAATACGGGATTTGATTCCTAGAAGCCTTGAGCAACAACAAATGATCTATACATAACCTTATTTTATGTACAGACACCTTACTTACCACTGTTGATTCATTAACACTGAGCTTTGAGCCAACAACATTATAACTCAGGTCTAAACGAAGCTTATCTAACACATGAATTTTCTCCACAAGGCACATCACAGCCTTCACGGGCTTAGGAACACTAGACAGCACATTAGCATTATGCTTGGAGGCGATTTTAAAGAGAGAAATCATCAACAGAAGGCACAAAAATGCACAAATGTTGCCACTAAGTAGACTGTGAAAAGGATGCTTGCTGACAGTCTCAGTCAGAGCTGAGGCAAGAAGGCAGAGCGTTGCCCGGGTGGACCTCAGCTGGGGACATGCGCGTGGGGTCACCACTCTGTGCGTTTGTGAGCAGGAATATTGATTTCTGGGTTATAAATACTTTTTTAGCAAGTAGGCAAATTTGTAAATGTCACATCTTTGAACAAAGAGGACCAAGTACCTATTATTTGTTGACGGATCTAGGCTAAAGAATCGTCTTTAGTGAGTCAGAGGGAATTATCAGGGGAAGGTCAAGGCTGCCAGTTGCCAGCTCAATTATTTGCCCAATTTTAGGGTTCATTCTTGAGGTTTCCATGCCTCCAACAGGTCTAAAGAAGCCCAGGGCCACCAACAGCAGATAGCTGGAGCAAGCACATGGTAGTCTCTTACTGACTAACCCCCATGTTGGCCTGTGGTGAAAAAGAATCTGCATACTGGTGACCAAATCTCAGTTGACATTTCCACAGGCCAAGAGATCCTGAGCAATGTGTCTAACAGGACATAGACCAAAGCTGAACCCCAAACCCAAAACAATCGCCAGCCTGCCTGTGGGGTGATTGCTGCTATCTCATTACTAACGACAACCACAGCAGTGCTGACATCCTACATCTTCCTGGACAGACACTGTGGAGATATCCAATCATCAAATTGTACCCACTTTTTGTCAGCATACAGTCTGGGCCTACTTCCTCTTTGGCCGCCCTCTTCTGAGTCATGCAGCCAAGGCAAACCTCCTCCTTCCAGAGATACTCCCAATGCTCCTCCACGGGGCATGTTCGTCCTTGCTGCAGCAGGCTAAAGAATCGGACTCTGTTCTATGGGTGACGGCAGGTATGGAGAAGTGGACCGCAGGTGCTTTTAGTCCTGTTCGGCCCCCTGCACTGCACCCACCCCCAGGCACCCCAAATAAACATGTAACCTTGATCCAAAACTCTTTTACTTTGTTATGCAAACAGAGCTTAAACAAAAACCTCAGCTTTGTTCTCCCAAGCAAATCACCTCTCTTAAGAACCTAGAAATTTGGAAGTCCCCTTGGCTTAGAATTCATGGGAGCTACACTTGTGAACTGCTTTGAACAACAGAACATGGCAGATGTGATGCTGTGCCAGTGGTGAGCCTAGTGTAGCTTCCCACTGATCTCTGGGAAACCTGTTCAGCTGCCCTGTGAAAAAATCCAGGTTAGCTTAATGGAGGATGACAGAGCATGGCTTTCATTGCCCCAGCTGATAGTCATCTGTCCAAAGCCAAACCATCTAGCTGCTGACAGCTAACCACAGACACATGAAAAAACCCAGCTAAGACCAGAAGAACCACCCAGTTGAGCCCAGCCCTAACCATCAACCAATAGAACCAGGAGCTAACTAAATGGCTGCTGGTTTAAGCTGATAAAATACAGGGTCATTTGTTATATAGCAAAAGCTAACTGATACAATACCAGCACTTTGAGAGCTGAGCTGAAATCAGTTATGAGAGCTGTAGTTGATTAGTCATTTTACCCAAAGTAGGATGCTTTACAAATGCTTGTAAAGTACTCTGTGGAAAAGAGAGTTCTGTGGTCAGTTTTGAAAACCCTGCCATTATACTTCCCATACGGAGCGTCATGGTCCATGTTAGCATATTTAAAGTTTGTGAGAAACCCTGAATTTAGACAATAACTTAGCATTTCTCAAACACTTAATTAAAGAATCTTTATTTTTCACAAAATACCGGTGATGATCTTTCTTTCTGCAGCACCCCAGGAAACAGGGAAATGCTACTCTAAATCAACAAATGAGCCATGGTTTCCAATCTGCAGACAACAGACCCATGGACAGACCTGCCTTATTATATGGGGGGTCGGGTGTCTATGCATAGATGGTGGAGGAGTAGTTAAAACACTCCTTGAATGTAAAAAAGAGTCGCCACACTCTGAAATGGATTGGGGATCACTGCTCTTGGTTTCAGACTGTCTGGTTGCCTCATGGAATTATATTTGTTGAGGTCATGAGACTGGCCACAGGTAGAAGCGACACAAACATCCCCTGTAAAGGGCTGAAATAAGACAAGTGCTGCCTCCAGAAGGTGGATGAGTTGCTTGGTAGTAACCGCCAAAATTCTATATTTACAGGAAACTGGCACTTTGTAAATACCAAGTTGTGCTATTTGTGTAGCTGTTTCTCGTCAATATATGTGGGAATCTGTAATTATCATGAGTGCTATTCAGAGGCTTCCGGAATCTCAGAAAAATGAGGGTAGCAGACAGAGCTAGAGGAGCCTGCAAATACCCACTGGCCCTATGCAAACACCAGTGTGGATGCTCAGAAAAGAGCAAATGGCCAGGGCATGGCCTAGGTGTCTCCTTCCCTTGGGGCGGCGAATGAAGGAGCAGTGAGGACAGACTTAGTCACTCAGGGATTTGGATATGAAGCCTGTCCAAGAATGCCCAGTCCACCTTGGCATTGGACTTGAGGCTTGCTGACAGTGTCCTGAGAACAGGCATGGCCACAGTTCCCATGACTATGATAGCTCCACGCTGCCGTGGGTTCTCTGGCAGCTTATGGGAATTGGGAAGTAGCTTCTAGAGCTGGGTTGAGAATAAAACTGAAAAAAACTGATCAAACAACATGCCCCCAGACTCTTCTAAAGTTGGCACTCAAGTCACCGTATGGGAATGGGGGCTCCATCCCTGTGCTCCCACTCTGGAGGCCATCGCCCTGGGTCCAACCCCAGCTCTGTCATTCATGATCTGTGTGTCCAGGGCAACTTGCTGAATTTCTCCATGTCTCAGTTTTCTCCTCTGTGAAATGGGGGAAATAATACCTACATCATAGGGGACAAGTCATTTAACTGTCAGAGCTTTAATCTTCCACATTCACTTAGAAGTCTACTTAAACCTTTCATTCCGGTGTAATGTTTCCCAGTTTGAGTCTTACAAGATCTCAGACTCCTGGGAAGAGAGAACCATGCTTATCTGTCCCTTCCAGGCTTGGTTCTGCATTTCTCATTCACACTGGTCTCAAGAAAGACTTCTTGGTTTGCTTGACATATTTATGCGTGCATAGCTCTAAAAATGACATCAGCAATTTGTTCCCTTGGACTAGGTACCTCTCCAGGCCTAGGTTACTCATTCGTATGAGGAGGGTTGCAGAGGTGGGGGGATTTAAGAGGAGTCACAGCAGACCCGCAGCCATTAGCCATTCTCCCTCCTTTCTCTTCATGACTTAGGAGCAAGACAAAAGGGCAGCTGTACTTGTACATTTTATAATCCCCTGGGTCGTTTCCCTTTCTCCCACTCTCCCGTATAAGTATCTTAGCAGGAGAGAAGAAATTCCCAACTACTTGGTTGATTGCATTCTTGAACTTCAGGGAAACCCTCTGATGCACTTGGACCACGTATGGGTCCATTTGCGGCTGAAAAATGAAATGAGAGCGTCTGTGGCCGGTTAACTGGGTGGTGAGCTTAAGGCAGGGGAGCCACAAACCTCGGGCGATCTCTCTGCTCAGCTCCCACCCCGATGCCTGTGAACTGGTGCAAACGCAGCACATGGAGCAGCTGGGCCGCTACACACAGGCCTCCTCTAATCTTGCCCTTAAGACACTAACGTTATTGTTTTGTGGGCAGAGGCTTTTGTTTCTCCACAGGAGTCCCACCCCCATACGGAGCAGCTGCAGACCTATGTTCTGCCCACATGATCATGTGACCTGATCTGGTCCCTGGGCCGAGGAGACTTGCCTGTTCACCTGCAGCTCCAGCTACCGCAGGTGAGTGTCAAGTGTGCAATATCACAGCTCCTGTGTGTGTCCAGGAACTCCAGGCTCCTGGAAGGGGCTGTGTCCTGGGAAACTGGACAATGTCATGGATGCCCAGGGTTAGAAGCTTGAAGGCTCCTAGAAGCCATTTCATATTTTATGTATAAAATGTGGATCTTGGAGTCAGAGTGACCCTAAGAACATTTTTTTTTTCTCATTTAAAGGTAAAGAAGCCAAGATCCCAAGGGACAAGTGACATACTCAAGGTCCTAGAGCGCTGAAGAGTGGTGGTTCTGGGACAGAAGGATCCACCACCATGGAGCCATCCTGGAAATCAACAGCTAAAGATAGGGACACCATCACCCAGCCACTCTTTCTCCTTTGGTGAATGGGTCTGAGGCCATAACCTATTTACCCCAAAGACAGAGAGAGGCCCTCAGCACTCGACTGATTTGGAGACATTCAAAGCATATGGCTGCCCAGCCCATATGATTTCTTTGTATGTTGTGATTAGAAATATCACAATGGGATGTCTGCCATGTCTGACAGTGCTGGACACCCCTTCCCTTCCCTTTTCATGCCGTGTCTCCACGCCAGTACCACTGCAGAATCAAGGAGATATGAACACATTCACAGAAGAGCTTTCCTTTCCTTCCCAACAGTACTTTCTTCTTTAATGAGGGTCAGCTACTTTTAGAAGAGATGGCACAATAAATCATCTCTTTAGTCACGCTGAACGCTTCCTAGTTTGAACAGATTCCTCTCTAAGCTGACTTGTCTATTTACTATAGGAAGAGAAACAAGAAGATTCTCTTTTTACCATTTTTGGTATAGGAAAATCTGGTTCCTTTGCCAGCAGAACAAAGAGTGAAGCAAAGCGCCCCAGTGGCAGGCTGTGAGTGAGTGTTCACACACAAGTGAGAACAGACAAGTGTGTAGCAAGCTGTAGAAGACAGCAGTATAGTAATCAAAGTAAGGGTGTGTACCCAGGACCAAAGGTGGGACGTGCTTGAAATGTTTAAGAAACAGGATGGGCAGGAAGGTCTGCAGAGCTGAAGGGTAGGAGTGGGCAGCAGGCAGGAGAAGTAGGAATGAGTTTGTCGAGGCAGGCAGAGCTAGAATACATTGTCCTGACCCCCATGTATGATTTTAAAGGATCGCCTGGGTCACTACATGGAATATAGACACAAGGGGGAGATTCTGATCCAGGTGAAGGATGATGGTGGCCTGGATAATGTTCCTGCCAGTGGATGAAGAGAGAGATGGACTGGCAAGGACTTATTGATGGGTATGGTGGGAGTGGGAGAAATCAAGTTTGATTCCTGAGATTCCAACCTGAGCAACTCAGTGAATGGTGTGATAACTGCTGAGGGCCAAGCTAAGAGATAAAAGGAAAAGTTACTGTCTTAAAAACTCATAGCTCTTTTCCAAACTACAACTGATTCCACGCCAACCCACCCTCTATTCAGTGGAGTGCTGAGTTGCCAAGGGAGATACTTAAAACAAACACACATAAGTATATTCACACGTGCACAAACACACACACACACACACACACACACACACAAACACACCCCTTATTCAGAATCACACTTTAAGTAGGCATGCCTAATATATTAATAATCATTCCTATTGTCTTTCAAACAAGGATTATATCCAAAGAAACCCCAAAACACGAATTTGAAAGAATATGTGTACCTCTATTTTCATTGCAGCGTTATTTACAATAGCCAAGATTTGGAAGCAGCCTGAGTGTATGTAAGTAGATGAGTGGATAAAAAAAGCTGTGGTACATTTACATAATGGAAGACTACTCTGCTATAAAAAGGAAGACAAATTTACTCTGTGCAACACATAGGTGGACCTGGAGGTTATTAAACTAAGGGAAATAAGCCAGTCAGAGAAAGACAATTAGCATATGATCTTGCTCTTATGTGGAATTTAATGAACTGACCAACCAAGCAAAATAGAAACAGACTCATCGATAGAGAGCAGGCAGACGGCTCTGCTGTTGTGGAGTGGGAAGGTGAAGAGAATAAGCAAAAAAAGAAAAAAGGGAGAATACATAGTCATGGACAACAGTGTGGTGATTGCGGGAGGAAGGGAAGTGGGTGGAGGTGGAAGGGGAGCATAGAGGGGATAAATGGTTATAGAAAAATAACAGAAAATAAAGGATTATAGCATCCATAGGCATGCATGTGTGTGTAACGTATGCATTCACATTTTGCGTGTGCGTATGAGCATGGGGATAAAATTATGCTCCAGGGTCTGCTCTCTACAGAGGAGTGATGGATCTTGTCTCAGCCAACTCTAAAATGAGAAAGCGATGCCGTCAAATGAGTTTAGGCCTGTGTCCAGGACAGGATGCTAAGGGTCCAGCACAAGCCAAAGCTGCTGGTGCTGTCACAGCTTCAGATGCTGGCAAGTATGCTAACAGCCAAGGATACACATCTGCCTCAATGCCTGCCTCCACAGCACAGAGGAAAAGGCAGTTCTAACAAGTTCCAGAAAAGAAAAAAATAGATGATCAAGCTTCCACCTTTGCGTATAAAACAAGAACCACCAGAGCGCTAATAAAATAGCTGACAGGGCAGGTTCCATGATGACCTATAGGCCAGGATGAGGGAGCTCTCAGTAATCCAAGGATACACCACAAGAATGTGCAAAAGGCATCCTAACCAAACGCCCAAGAATGAGGGCCCCAGTTGGACCTACTCTGCATACTTGCTCTGAGATTTCTAGGTGGAAGAGCATGTCACCAAGAAACCCATTTGCTCCCAGAATTCTTGGGAGAACTGCAAAGAGAGCCTGAGGAAACCAAACTCTCCAAGGCAGCACCATACGTAGTGTAGGACACGTGCCCTGGGTAAGTGGAAGGGTTGATGATTGACAGTTTAATCCAAATGTCCTATGAACCAGCTTCTTAGAAACTGGTTCCAAATTCCCCAATGAAATAGGTGTTGCAAGTTGAAAGGGCAAGTGCACTTTGGGAGTCCTTGGCATTCCTTAACGTGAGAGAACAAGCGCCTCGGCAGTAAGAACAGCTCCAGAAAACCTTCCGCTCAGAGCTTCTGCGGAGAGCAAGAAGCTCCTGGGATCTCAGGAAGAGAAAGGGACCTCATGAAATCCTAGCGTCTGGTACAAACGGGCTGGTGTTCTTTCCTGTACTTGGTCCTCAGGCTTAGGAAACCAGAGCCCCCAAACCCACCTATGCCGATCTTTTGCTAATAACGTTTGGGTGCCTTTCGTATGTGAGCACTGCCTTTTGGTTGCTGAAATAATACCTCAGTAGATAGAGACCAACCCCCCCAGAGAAATAATTCACCTTAATGGAGTCAGGGCACATTGTGAAGGCTCCTGAAGATGTTTCTTTAGGGGCGACGTCTTTTGCAGATGTTCGGAAAGGCCTCTGAGTCCTTGGGAAGCAGGCTCATCTGTGCAGGGGTGGGTGTCTGCTGCCACTGGATCTTTGCAAAGCCCAAGCTACCTGAGCAACACCGACATGGTGGGAGCCAAGGTATGTAACTAAAGCAGGTGGCCTCTGCGTTCTTGCTTTAGCTTGCTCTGTCCTACGTTGTGCATGGGAGTATCCTGAGTATTTAATTCAGGACCCTTCTCTCAATGAAGGTCCATCCCCAAAAGGTCATCTTGTTATGCTCAGGACTGATGGGACCCATGGAGCCCTATGAACACATCCTATCATTTTCATTGCTCACCTCTTTCATGTTACCAGCCGATGCTGAGTATATACTCAAAAGATAAGCTATTAAGTGCACTTCATTCACTCATTTACTCACACCCTATAACTTTGAGAAGCAAATCCTGCACGCAAGGTGCCATGCAGCCTGTGACAGGAACATAAAGGTGACTGAAACATGGTCCCAGCTCACTAATACTAACCTGGGGAGAGGGAGAGTGGGAAGACATGTGCTACAACTAAGGGCAGCTTACACGAAGTTTCTTGGGAGATGAACAAGAAGGTGAGAGTTTAGAGGAGGGGAAGATCTAAGCTATGTAAAATAGTACTTCTCCTTATGCGAAGTCAGGGAAAGCTTCAAGGAGGACAGGCATCAGGTGGGAGCTTCCAGGAGGCCAAAGGTGAGGGGGACCCTGGCCAGGAACTGGGGTCAGGAAGACCCTGACATTTATTGGTGGGTGGAGAATGATCTGTTTTTGCTAGTCTACACTATATGGGTATACAGAAGAGAAAAAAAGAGCATGAAAAAAATGGTCAGCACATGGCTGGTGTGGACACCGAAGTGAAAATAATGACAATGACTGACAGTTACTGAGCACGTCCTGAGTGCCAGGCTGTGCTCTATGCGCTTGGTAGGACTGATTTCTCTAACCCCCACATGGAGAGCTCGAGGAAGCACATCCTGTCATTATCCTCATGTTACAGGAAAACTAGGGCACAGAGAAGCAAGTGACTGCTCCAAGGCCATGTTCCTAAAGAGAGGTGAGGCTGGCATTCAAACCCAGCAGTCTGATTCTGAAACCTCTGCCCATACCTACCCTCTTCTCCGCCCCTCGCCCCCCCCCCCCCCCCCCCCCCCCCCCCCCCCCCCCCCCCCCCCCCCCCCCCCCCCCCCCCCCCCGCGCTCCATTGCTGGGGAAGACATCTGAGCAAGGCATGGCACTCAAGACGTTGATCCGGTGCTGGGATGCTTGATTGGACTAGAAAGGAACGTGAGCTAGGAAGAGCACCTTGATGGACACTGGACAAAAGGTGCCCACAGATTGATGCAGAGTAGAACAATGAAAATAACAGGAGTTAACACTGCCTGGTAGCTATTATTTTCTAGGCACCCAACTCAGATAGTACATGCTTTATCATATCCCACAATAAATTTCCTGTGAGGTAGGTGCTAGCCTCATCCCATACTCTGATGGGGAAACTGCGGCCCAGAGTATTAGAGGCCACCCAGGTAGTAGGTGGCAGTCAGGGCTTGCACCCTTGACCTTCACCCTAATCCCAAGAAATGGCAGAATTAATAGAACTTGTCAAGTCCAAAGTCGGGATGCAACATTGGAGGGAACACATTGAATGAGACAATTGGCCTCACTAGGTCCGAAAGGAAATGTGAAGGGCTGGATAGGAAGAAAAGTCCTCTGGGGTGGGGGATGGGGGGCATGCAGGGGGTGGGAGCTGGCAGCTGCAGACGTCCCGTAGTTCACTGGATGAGAGGACACCATCTTTTTTCTATTCTCCACCCCACCCCGAAGCGGTTCAGACAGATTGTGGACTACAGGAGAGTTGGCCTCAGGAACTCCCATGGCTGAACTCACCGGGGGACACTGGTGGCATCTGAACCTGAAGCACATACACCACGCCTGTGTGTGGAAGGGAGAACTGGGAGAAGTCGCCAGCCAGGATCTCCAGGATGAGCTCAAGGTGTGGGCACAGGTGCAATCCGCTCCTATTTGGGCAGCCCAGCTGGTATGTGTCAGGCAGTGCCCACCCTCGCCCCTGGCACTCATGTTCCTGGCACAACAACCAGACAACTTTGATCTGTGGGCCGGAGGGCTTTGGAGCAGCTTGCCTTCATGGACGCAGCCTTCTGTCAGTACTGACAGAAATTGGGGGCTACACACTGCAGGCCCCTTGCACCTCCACTGGGCTCCTCAGTGGAAGGTCACGTTCTCCACTATGTGCCAGTCCAGAGGGTGGGGCATAAGCTCAGCAGCCCTGCCCTCAGGGGTGACTAGCCTTACTACACAGCCCTTATGGGCTGCCTTCCCCCTCCAGTCCCCCTCTGCAGAGTGCTTCCTGGGACCATCCCCTAAAGCAGTGGTTCTCAACCTTCCTAATGCTGTGACCCTTTAATACAGTTCCTCATGTTGTGGTGACACCCAACCATCAAACTATTTTCATTGCTACTTCATAACTGTAATGTTGCTACTGTTATGAATCGTAATGTAAATATCTGATATGCAGGATCTAGTTAGGCGACCCCTGTGAAATGGTTGTTCGACCCCCAAAGGAGTCGCGACCCACAGGTTGTGAACCGCTGCCCTAAAGGAAGCACCTGGACTCCCTGCTTCAGGTCGGCTTCTGGGGGAGCCCCGTCTAAGACACCTGTCTCAGCCACAGGAGTTCTTCCGGTGCAGATCTGCAGGGAGGAAATGACTCCTTAGACTGTGGAACAGGCTGCATCCCTGAGTACAGAAGCTTCTGGGCTGTAAGGTCAGGTTTTTTGTTAAACTTAGAACTCCTATACCAGGTAGGAGGGACAATAAATAGAGGGGACACAAAGTTTCCTCTGGAGAGCATTTATTCTGACGTCTAGAACCATGATAAATAGCAGGTCTTGTATAAGGTTCTCCATAAAACAGAATCATGAGGAAACTGTTGAGCAAAACCACTGAGCAGCAGCATTTAAAATGCATGGCGTGTTTTCTGATAAATGAGAGCATTTAATTGACTATTTTATCCAGATTGATTTTTTGAATATTTGCTAAAGACTAGTTCTTTAAGCTAGGACATGTGATGAATCCAAATGGCATTACCCCGTTGTTTACTTAGCTTTTAAACATATGCTCTTCAGAGAGAAAATGCTACAGAAGTATAAGTAGTCCATTCATAGCTATTGTATACAAACTGTGACTGTTGACAATATCATCTCAGAGGAACACAAAGTTTATCTTCTATAAACAAAATGAATTTAAAAAAATACGTAGAGTAGGGATGGGTGGACCAAGAAATAAATTAGATAAATAAGATGGAGAGGGACACACAGCACCCTGCAGGTGGCTAGTCTCCAATAGAATACGTTTATTATCTAAACAATGTGCATGCGCTCTCCCATCACCATCTGGGGCTCCTCATCAGATCAGATTTGAAAGCTATCTGCTCCAAAGCCTATTCTCGTGGCTTCCTTCCGTATGGCACTGGGGTCAAGACATGAGCCACAGAGATTGTAGGTGAACTCAGTCACACCTTGGTCTGAGGATATCTAGAAGGAACAGGAGACTCAGAATCTTCCATCTCCTTAGCCTCATGGGTTCTAGAGAGGGACCAAATGGGCATATTAATAACGGTAGGTGATATGCATTCGGTGCCTCAGGAGAGAACTGGATACCAGGATTCCAGTGCAAGTCCTTTCACTGGACGGGGAGACCCCCGAAAGCAACAGAAGATGGCAGGGAAATGAGTTGGAAGAGATCAGACAGCTTATCAAGATGCTTTCAAGCAAGGTACTGGGTTGGCATCTACAACTTACCCTGCTCACGCAACTCTGGGAGATAGGGTGGAACACACGTTTCATTTAGCCTAACTGAGGCACCAGGGAGCTGAGGTATTTAATCCACCACCCCGTCTCTGAGGGCTATTTCTGGGCTGTCCTACATTCTGGGGACCAAAAGAAGTCAAGTAACAGGGATATTGGGAGTCAGGTGGGCACATACAAGTTGCAAGAACTGAGGGGTACAGGTGGGATGTTATCCATACAGTGCCAGACACCTTGCTAAGAGCTTGGCACACCTGTCTTTACATATTCCTCAAAGCAACATGATGACGTGCATATGTATCTCCAGGGACACGTGAGGAAACAAGTCCAGTAAGGCCAAGCAATTTGCCCTTTGCTATGTAGCTAATAAGTGGAAAAGCCAGGGTTGAAACTCAGATGGGTCTTGTTCCTGTGCAGGCTCTAAGGCAAACGTATTAAACTTGTGGCCCATAGGCCACATGCAATCCACAAGGAATATTTTTCAGCCCAGTCAATATAACAGTACGTAAGAAATCTTAACTAATAAAAGCAAAATATTAAAATTAACCGTTTCTCCGGGACGGGGCAAGCCACGCCCACTAGCCAATCAGAATGGCTGTATGCAAATTAGCTCAGGCAAGATGGCGGCCGCAGCCCTGGAGGCCAGCGCAGTGCCACCGGCAGGGTAAGCGAGATGTGGGGGTGGGCC
>PVJC01027926.1:0-22923 GCA_004026665.1 Murina feae
GATATAAAGTTCAATTAAAGTAATTTCTATTAAGCATATTGGTTGGATCCTCTGACCCCACCATCCCCCATTGTTACAAGTAAGACTAAAACAGGAAGTCATCAGATGAAAAAAGTGAATAAAAAAATAAAAGCAGCTATTAATAGTAAAAACCTCTGAGAAGTGGAAAAAGAGTGGAAAGGTAAGTCTTCAACTTTTACCTCTTAGTTTAAATCTTAAAGGTGTACTTTTATCATTTAAAACAAACCCCTCTGTGGGTTTACTGATTAAATACAAATAGAGAAAAATTAGAAGAAAATTCTCTAAAATATTAACAGCAGTAAGCTTGAATGGTGTGAACTCAACTTTTTATTTTCCAGTATTTTAAAAAAGTGTAATTTTGTAATAGCTAAATGCAGCTTTTAAGTTACAAATCGATAGAACTGATACGTGCATTTTATTTAAATTCACAAAACTGGAAGAAAACCCAAAATAATTCTTAGAACTATACCCTCCAAAAATCTCTCTAGACTACTCACAAAGAAAAGTATCTTATATATGCATGTGCAAAGCTATCTCTATGCAATTAGCATACTGTTTGCATAAAGCAAAATAAAGACTCATAACTTTTAACACCAGTCTTCTGGCTTTTCTAAACACCGGGCAATAGAATAACAAAATATTCTGACTAAATTTATACAATGCCTCTAAAATATTGGCCTGTCAAAAAAGTTATTAAATAACAATAACCTTGATTAACTTATCCTTTTTATTCTATGGCCCAATGATAAACTTTCCACCAGATAAAGAGCATTTTAAATTACTTACAATAATTTTTAAGATTATGATGTATCTATCAGAAACCACTTGCGGAGTTTTAATGCACTTCAACTTTATTGCAATGGGAAAGGGAAGTTTTATTATATCCTGTCACCAATAAGAAAACTGAGTTTGAGAGGTTACCTGATTTTTTTTCAAGGTCTCCGCTACCAGAATCCACATGCAGAACTCCGGATGTGCTGGCACCTGTTTACTTCTCGAGCCCCACTTCTCACTGCTTTAAGTATCTTTCTGTACCTTTTTTCCTAACTGTAGCCACAACAAATCCTTCAAGTTCTTAGAGGGCCCATAACCATCTCTTCCCTCCAGATTTCTGCACACAAATTGCAGTTCTCTATCTAAACACTGTTAGCCACTGCCCTGATTTACAATGAATTGTCCTTCAATCTTTAGGTGATAGTC
Organism: Murina feae; assembly: GCA_004026665.1. NCBI lineage: Eukaryota > Metazoa > Chordata > Mammalia > Chiroptera > Vespertilionidae > Murina > Murina feae. The sequence goes on from PVJC01027926.1 coordinate 1,222, forward strand.
AAATAACAAAAAGTCTGATTTTGTAATTTTTTTAATAGAAAAATTAAATTCACTTTCCTTTCAAATTTCTTCTAAAGCTACTTTCCCTGGTCTTTAAGACCTAAGATCCTGAACAGCAATAGATTCTTCCTCATTACAAATTCATTAATGCTGTGGGTTATGCCAGAAATTATACTTATTTAGTAATTGCTTGATTTAACTATTATTAAAAGTATACTAGTAGTAACTGCTAGATGCAAAACTAGGAGCATAACTAATAGTTAAATGAGAAAATGATGGTTCTTAAAACCCGGAAACTAGCAAAATAAATTTTAATAGAGATGTAGTTAAAAAAAGGAAATTAAAGTACAGAATAGGGAAAGCTGAAAACATTTTATGTGGGAATTAAGAAAGGAGTTTATTTCTCTGAAGGCTCAATATGGACTGACTACACAACTGTCAACAAAAGTAATGCAATGTTAGTCTGCTATAAAAAGATGTGTTATTTTAATTTTGTATCCTGCTATTTTACTGAATTCATTCATCAAATAACATTTTTCACAGAACTATTATAAATAATCCTAAAATTCATATGGAATCACAAAAGATCCCAAATAGTCACAGCAATATTGAGAAAAAAAGAACAAAGTTAGAGCTATCACACCACCTGATATCAAATTATACTACAATACTTTAGTAATCAAAACAGCATGGTACTGGCATAAAAACAGGTACATAGATCAATGGGACAGAATAGAGAGCTCAGAAATAAACCCATGCCGATATGGTCAAGTAATCTATGATAAAGAAGGCAATATACACTGAGACAAAGATAACCTCTTCAATAAACGGTGCTGGGAAACTGAACAGATACATGAAAAAAATAAAACTATATATACTATATAGAAAAAAAACTGTCTTACACTATATACAAGAATGAGCTAAAAATGAATTAAACTTAATGTAAGACCCTAAACTACAAAATTCCTAGAAGAAAAACATGGGTAGTAAACTCTCTGACATTGCTCTTAGTACTTTTTTTTTGATATATCTCCTCAAAAGGAAAAATAAACAAATTGGACTATATCAAACCAAAAAGTTTTGCACAGCAAAGGAAATCATCAACAAAACAAAAAAACAACCTCCTGAATGGAAGAAGATATTAACCAACGATACATCTGATAAGAGGTTAATATCCAAAATTTAAGAAGAACACAATTAATACCAAAAAGTAAGCTATCCAATTTAAAAATGGGTAGAGAACCTGAATAGATATTTCTCCAAAGAGTACATACAGATGACCAATAGACATATGAAAAGATGCTTAATTATTCCTCAATCTTCACTAATCTTCAGAGAAATGCAAATTGAAACCTCAACGAGATATCACTTCACACCTGTCAGAATGGCTATCATCAATAAATCAACAACAAGTGTTGGTGAGAATGTGGAGGAAAGAGAACACTTTGGTGGGCTTGTAAATTGGTGCAGCCACAGTGGAAAACAGTATGGATGTTCCTCAAAAAATTAAAAAAACAGAACTACCTTATGACCCAGCAATTATATATCAAAGAAATCAAAATACTAATTTGGAAAGATATATGAAGCCCTATATTCACTGCAACATTAGCTATAATAGCCCAAATCTGAAAGCAACCTAACTGCCCATTAACAGACAACTGGATGTAGGAGAGGTGGTACATATACAATACACATTGTAAGCATACATATACAATATAAATATTACTTGGCTATAGAAAAGAATGAAATCTTACCATCTGCAGCAACATGGATGGACCTAAAGGATATTATGCTAAGTGAAATAAGTCAATTAGAGAAAGACAAATACCATATGATTTTACGTTTCTGTGGAATCTAAAGAATAAAATAAATGAACAAATGAAACAGAAACAGACTATAGATAAAGAGAACACATTAATGGTTGCCAGATGAGAAGGACATTGGAGGGACTGGGTGAAAAAAGTGAAGGGATTAAGAAGTATAAATTGGTAGTTACAAAATAGTCACAGATGTAAAGTACAGCATAAGGAACATAGTCAGTAATATTGTAATAACTATGTATTATGCCAACTGCGTACTAGACCTTACAGCGGGAATTACTTTTTAAATTATATAAATGTCTAATCACTAGGCAGTACACTTGAAACTATTATAAAATAATATTGACTATTAACTATAATTGCAAATTTTTAAAAAGTCTTATAATATTAGCTTTGGGAGGCCTATTTTATAAAGGACAATGACAAACAGAAGCAAGCTCAAAGGAAGGTGACCAAGAATGATAAGGTTTTGGAAGACATCACAGCTGGCAAGTCTAGGCACATTCAAAAAAAGCCTTATTAAATTATTATGATCCTTAACCCCAGATATTTTTCAGTAATATCATGAAAGAGCAGTTAGATTTACTCTGTATGGCTCCAGTGGGAAGACTGATGGGCAACTGGAGGAAGTTATAGAAAAAGAGATTTTGTTTCAATAAATATAATTCTTATAGCTCTTATTACATTCTACTCATTATTATAAGAAATTAAACCACCTTATGAGATAGAATGCTGCCCATTAAAATGTTAAAGTAAAAGATTCATGACCACATGAAAGATGATTCTGAGCAAGATTTTCTGGAGCAACTATATGTAGAGTGCGCTAGCAGCCAGGCACCATCTTGATACTTCAGGCATGTTTCTGCTCTGATAGAATTTACACGCTAGTAGTAGTATACACCCAATAAACAAGTAAAGACATAAACAGGATGATTTCACAAGGCAGTACGTATTTTGAATAAAATAAAACAAGACACAATGTCAGTGCAGATTCGGGGGGTGGAGAGGAACTTGAACTGCTAATCAAAAAAAGATGTGATTTCAAATTAAGCCACAAATGACAAGAAATAAACAGCCCAGATCAGAATGATTCAAGCAAAAAGTGAGCAAGTGCAAAGACTCTGAAGCAGGAATGGGTATGGCACTCAAAGACAGCTCAGCATGTGTAGAAGAACAGTGGGCACTACTTCCTCATCAGGCCACAGTAAGTTCAGAAGACCATTTTGTGTTCTGTTTTAAACAGGGAGACAAAAGATATGATTTGCATTTTTATGCACCCAAACCACTTTGGGTACATATGGAGACTAGATTTTAGGTAGGTGAAAGGAGAAGCAGAAAAACTAGTTAGGAGGCTACTGCAGTTGTCTAAACTGATGATGATGGTAGCTAAGGCTTTATTAGTGGAAATGAAGAAAATGGCCAGATTTGGAATAGAATTTGAAAGAAAAGTCTACAAGGCTTCTAAATCAACTGGATGAGAGATGTTAGGGAAAGAACAATATTTTTAAAAATATATATTTTATTGATTTTTTACGGAGAGGAAGGGAGAGGGATAGAGAGTTAGAAACATCAACAAGAGAGAAACACCGATCAGCTGCCTTGTGCACACCTCCTACTGGGGATGTGCCCGCAACCAAGGTACATGCCCTTGACTGGAATCAAACCTGGGACCCTTTGGTCCTCAGGCAGACGCTCTATCCACTGAGCCAAACCAGTCAGGGCAAGAACAATATTTTAAAAAGCTACCATTCCCATGCTCTGTTCTAGAAGTTGCTCTACATACTTTACATGTAGTCATTTATTTAATCCTTACAATCTTACAAGATCAAGAGAGATTATAAGAAACTAAGGTACAGAGGTTAGGAAACTGCTCTCAGTCTCACAGCCCAAATAAAACCCAAGATATCAAATCAATACAATATAGCCTCTCCAAATTAGCAAAGTTGTGAAGAATGACATTGACTTGAGCATTAGATAAAAAGGTATTGCTCTTGGAAGCCTGGGGAAAAATGCATTTGGAGACAGGTGAGAGGAAGTTAAATCCAGATTTCTTTTTCAGCCACGTTAAGTCTGAGGTATCTATAAGACTTCAAAATGGAGATATCAAAGAGGTAGTTGAATATACAGGTTTCCAATTTGGTGGAGAAGTCCAGACTTAGAGGAAATATGATCAACTATGTGACAAAATATAGCACTAATGCTATACAATAAAAAACATCACTAAGGAGAGAATGCACGGAGAAAAGATTAGCAATCTAGGACAAGGTTCTCAGGAACTCCTTAGAAGTTGAGAGGGAGATGATCTAGCAAAGGTGAATCTAGAAAACAGTCAGAGAAAAAGAAGGAAAACCAGAATTATCACAGAAGCCAAGAAAAGATGATGTTTCAAGAAGGATGGAATGGCTTACTCTATCAAATGTTGCTGAGAAATCAAGAAATTTACAGAAAATGACAAACAGATCTGGCAAAGTGACCATTACTAAACTCTACAAAAATACTTAATAGGAAATGGTGAAGACAGAAACAAATCAGACAGAAGTGAACACTGGAGGAAAATGATGATGAGAAAGTAGCAACAGCTCCTATGAACAATTCTTACAAAGAAGGGAAACAGATAAGAGACAGTAGCTAGAGAACAGAGTAACAGGGTTTTTCCCTAAGATGGGATCTACTAACCAGAAAATCTTTATATGCTTATGGCAAAAGTCCAGCAGATGATCTCTAATTCTTTTTCCAACTCTAAGCATCTGAGCTAAATATAATAGTTATATTAAATTTATTTTCCTTTGGATATTATTCATTATGCTAGAAAATATATTACCTCTTCAATAAAATCACCATTAGGAATATTTTTAGGGGCTTTCCATACCAAAAATTATTGGTTCTAAAACACAATATTTAAAATACACATAGTGTGGCTGTATTGTATTCAAATCACAAAACAATCAGGATGAAAATATAGTGCGCTCATAAGAAATGTTATGATTCCCTACATTACAATCTGAAGGTTTTTGTGTGTGTTTTTTAAGTTGTAATTCTTATGCTTAATTATCTGAAATCTGCTACAAGCTGCTATTACCCCTCTAAATGTATCCTATCCTATATAATAAAGAGCTAATATGCAAATGGTCATCATGCCCTCATGCCAGAATTGCTCAGACACTCAACACTGGGGAGAGAGGAATGGGGACCAGCCAGGCACAAATGAGCTCATGAGAGAGGAATGGAGACCAGCCAGGCACAAATGAGCTCACGAGAGAGGAATGGGGACCAGCCAGACTGTGGCCTGGGAGAGGGAAAAGCCATCCACCCCACAGTCCTGGGTGCCAGCACCTGCACCTGTGGCCCGGGAGAGGGACAAGCCACCCACCCCACAGTCCCAGGTGCTTGAGGCTGCGGCCTGAGCAAAGCCACCCACCAATGGTCCCCTGCGGCTGTGGCCGGCCAGGGTGAAGCTGGCCCAGGTCCTAGATGCCTGTGGCTGGCGAGAGGGAGGGAAGCCTGGGTCCCGGGTGCCTGTAACCAGCTGGAGGAGAGAATCTTGGGTCCCGGATTCAGGGCAAGCAGTTAGAGCCAGCAGTCCCAGATTTCGAGAAGCAGTCAGACATCCCCCAAGTGGTTCCAGATTGGAGAGGGTACAGGCCGGGCTTAAGGACCCACCCTCCCCCAACACACACACCCACACACTAATTTCATGCACCAGGCCTCTAGTGTGTAAATAAAAGATGCTTAAAATTTTTAAATAAATTTTCTATTACTTAACTTATTTCATCCTAAGTAAATCCTACTTGTAGCATGACAAAATATACCTAGAAGGGATTGATAGCATATTAACAAACAAAAGAAATCACTGCTTAACATACCTAGAAACACATGGTTACTAGTTAATGTGTAATAGTTAATAATGATCTGTTGATCATTCTTTTTAAATAAATCTTTATTGTTCAGATTACAGATGTTCCTTTTTTTTTAACCCCCATAGTTCCCCTCCACCTGGTTCCCCCCCGACCCCGTGCCCTTACCCCCACCACTGTCTTCATCCATAGATGTAAGATTTTTGACCAGTCTCTTCCCCATACCCCTTACATCCCCTTCCCCCTGAGAATTGTCAGTCCATTCCCTTTCTATGCCCTTACTTCCATTCTATTCACCAGTATATTCTGTTCATCAGGTATTTCTATTGATTTGTTATATTCACTGGTTGATAGATATGTATTTGTTGTCACTGTTATTCATAATTTTCATTTTTACCTTTTTTTTCTTCTTCCTCATCTTAAAGAATGTCCTTCAGCATTTCAAATAATTCTGGTTTGGTGGTGATGAACTCCTTTAGCTTTTTCTTGTCTGTGAAGCTCTTTATTTGGCCATCAATTTTACATGACAGCTTTTCTGGGTAGAGTAATCTTGGTTGTAGGTTCTTGCTATTCATCACTTTGAATATTTCTTGCCACTCCCTTCTGGCCTGCAAAGTTTCTGTTGAGAAATCAGCTGACAGTCGTATGGGTACTCCTTTGTAAGTAACTGTTTTTCTCTTGCAGCTTTTAAGATTCTCTCCTTGTCTTTTGCCCTTGGCATTTTAATTATGATGTGTCTTGGTGTGGTCCTCCTTGGATTCCTTTTGTTTGGGTTCTCTGTGCTTCCTGGACTTGTAAGTCCACTTCTTTCACCAGGTAGGAGAAGTTTTCTGTCATTATTTCTTCAAATAGGCATTCAGTATCTTGCTCTATCTCTTCTTCTGGCACCCTTATAATTCTGATGTTGGTACACTTGAAGTTGTCCCAGAGGCTCCTTACATTATCTTCATATTTTTGGATTCTTTTTTCTTTTTGCTTTTCTGGTTGGCTGTTTTTTGCTTTTTCATATTTCCTGTCTTTGAGTTGATTCTTGCAATCCTCTAGTCTGCTGTTGGATCTCTGTATATTATTCTTTATTTCAGTCAGTGTATGCTTAATTTCTGATTGGTCCTTTTCCATTTTTTTGGTATTCTCATTAAGATCCTTGAAGGTCTCACTTAGTTCCTCAGAGGTTCATAGAATATTCTTGAGTAGCTTTATAACTGTGGTTTTGAACTCTATATCCAGTCGTTTGCTTTCCTCCATTTCTGTCATTTGTGACCTGTTTCTTTGTCTCCACATTTTGGCTGCTTCCCGTGTTGATAGAGTGGCTGTCTGTGCTAGGTGTCCTATAGGGCCCAGTGATTCAGCCTCCCCAATCACCTGGGGTGGGCACTCTTGGTGTACGCCTTTGAGGGCTGGGTGCACAGTCATGTTGTAGTTAAGTCTTGATTACTGTTGGTGTCACGGAAAGGAAATGACCTCCAGGCCTTTCTCCTCGTTGTTTGGGGTTTGGAGTTTTTGGAGTTCCGTCCCAGCTAAAGTCTGTTAGGTTAGGCCTGTAGACAGACAGGTGCACAGCTTGGATGGGGTTGTAAATTGGGTGGGGTGGGGTCTCAGAATCATCAGGGTGAAGCAACCCGAGATGGCTTCCCCTCAGCCAGCTCTGCGGCTTTTCCCCGTTTTGGCGTCTCTACGCCCTGGCGTCTGCGCGCCCGAGCCCCCGAGTCTCGGAGCTCCGTGTCAGTGATCTCTGCAAACAGCTCTGCTAGAACACCACTCGTCTTCTGCCCTGTTGCCAGACCACCCGCAATGCTTTCAGTGTGACCCCAGAGCTTGTGAACCCCTTCCAAGTCACGGATCCAGGTGTAGCCGCCGCCACTGTTTGCTCGCGCTGCATGCAAGTACATACCTCTCTGTTTTGGCACCGGGAACTTCTACTCAGTCTCAATGCACTCCTTTTCTTGCCTTCTAGTTGTAAAGCTTCCACTCCCTTGGTTCTGGAGGATGGCTGTTTAGCTTTATAGTTGTATTTTTTAATGTGGCTGTGGGAGGTTGCGCATTCAGGTGTATGTCTTATGCCACCATCTTGGTTCTCTCTCTCTCTGTTGATCATTCTTATACAAAGTAGGCATCATTAGATCAAAACCAGTATTTGCTCAAATTAAAAGTACAAAAATAACACACGCAACTCCCAAATGGTCACACTGTGAAATCGAAGTAAGTGAAAGCCTTCTATTCCATCAACTTGAGAAAATTAGAAAAAGTATAGATGGATACTGTTGTTGGGGGTTTACCTGTGGCTTAATCCTAGTAATTCTAAGTCAGTTAATTAAATTTCTATTAATTATCTATTCTGAGTCTTATCACTAATACAAAGAGAATAAAGAAACAACTACAAAAATTGTGGGTAAAACTAATCATGCCTAGATATTTGCATTCTCCCACTAAAAGTTCATCACTTCTTTGATAAATTATTTTAAAACAAACTGAACCACAACAAAGCATGACAGAAACAGAATACAATCATATACAAATAACATCTCTTCTGTTTATGATACCTCAGAATGGCCTCCTTGTCACCATCTAACCTGTGATGCTTTCTCTGACTGTCTTTATCACCGTACCCTGTTAATTTCTATCACTGCACCTCTACCATTGCTAATTATTTACTTTCTGTCTCTTCCCATTGGACAGAAAAACAGAAAACTATGAATGTTTTAATCACCAAAGTAAAACCACCTCCTGCTCAAGTACCTGGTATTAAAAAAGGTGCCACCACCTGGCCAGTGTGGCAAGGGACTGAGGGTGGAACCATGAACCACGAGGTCAGGGTTCGATTCCCAGTCAGGGCACATGCTCAAACCCCAGTAAGGGGCATGCAGGGGGCAATCGATCAGTGATTCTCTCTCATCATTGATGTTTCTCTCTCTCCCTCTTTCTTCCTCTTTCTGAAATAACTTTTTAAAAAAAGATGCTCCCAAAATACTCTTTAATGTGAACAACTGAATTCTTTTTTTCATTTTTTTTTTTCAGTCAAATGTGGTTGTGTGGAGTGAATTTATTTATAGTTTACAAGATTACCTAGGAACAAAGTCCAATAGCTGAATCACAGAATATGCTTCCAGTAAAACATATCTTATTAAAAGAAATAATATAATTTGAAAATAGTTCTGTTCTTTAGTCTGTTAATATAGGTAATTACACTGATTGACTTGGTGAACCAGCTTTATAATACCAGGACAAACTGTTTGGGTCAGGATATATTATCCTTTTATATACTGTTGGATTCTCTTTGCTAATATTTTGTTGAGGAATTTTACATCTATGTTCATGGGGGATATTGGCTTTCAGTTTTTGTTAGTATGGTTTGTCTGGAATTGCTGGTCATAAAATGAGTTGAAAAATGTCTCTCCTGCCCTAACCGGTTTAGCTCAGTAGATAGAGCCTGGGGACTGAAGGGTCCCGGGTTCGATTCCAGTCAAGGGCATGTACCTTGATTGTGGGCACATTCCCAGTGAGGAGTGTGCAGGAGGCGGCTGATAGATGTTTCTCTCTCATCAATGTTTCTAACTCTCTATCCCTCTCCCTTCCTCTCTGTAAAAAAATCAATAATTTTTTTTAAAAAAGCATCTACCAAAACCCTACAACTAACATCTTTCACCATGAAAGATCAAAAGTTTTCCCCCTAACATCTGCAACAAGGCAAGGATGTTCTATCTCCAACCTTCAACGTTGTATGAAGGTCCTAACAGTGCAATAAGAAATAAAAGGCACACAGACTGAAAAGGCAAAAATAAAACAGTCTATTCATTGAGAATATGATTGTCTATATAGAAAATCACACAGCGTCTGAAAAACAAAGCTATTAGAATAAGTGACTTTAGCAAGGCAGTAGGACACAAAGTCAATATATAAAAACCGGTATCTTGAGCTCTGTTGCCGAGATAGCACTCAACCCAACAGAACAGCGTCTCAGACATGTGGAAAAAGATGTTTTGATCCCTAAAATAATGATAAAAGGCCCAAGAGAGATGTTCTGAACAAGTTCAAGATTTACCGTATGTGCAAGGAATCTGGAATCCTTAGTAGTAAAATGCTGGAAAGAAAATTCTGAAAGACTGTCCAACGGCTTACTACAATGATCCTACCTTTTATGAAGAATGCAACATGGAATGCCTGAAGGAAAAAGAAGAATTCAGAAAAATTGGAATTGCTATCAAGGCTACAGGAGCTTCCAACAAACACACAGGCAAATATTCGAATGATACTCAGTAACTCTATTCATGGAAATCACAATTACCTAAAATGGACACAAGGAAGTATAACTGCTTTATCCTTAATTTTGGAAATATTAATTTTACCTGAAATGAAGTTTTTTCATTTAAAAAAACACACAGTACTTCTCCATATAGTAATGGACGATTAGAAATTAAAACTTTAAAACAGTGTAACTTACAATAGCACCCAAAAATCACTAATCACTTGGGTACTAATCTAACGAAATATGTGCAACAGCTACATGCTGAATCTACACAATACTGTTGAAACAAGTCAAATAAATGATGAGAGGTACCATCTTCATGAACTGCAAGACTCAACATTGTTAAAATGCTAATTTCCCCCAAAATGTAGTTATAGATGTGGGCACACATCCACCATCAAAATCACAATAGGACTTTCTGTGGAAATTGTCCAGCTGATTGTAAAACTTATATAGACATGCAAAGCAACTAAAATAGCCTAAACAATTTTGAAAAATAAGACTTATAAAACTACAGTAATCAAAACAGTTTGGTATTGGTGAAAGAACAAACACATAATTCAATGGAACCCCACGCTCTCCAGATATATGGTAAACTGATTTTTTCACAAAAGGTGTACAACTAGTTTTGGATTAAGTCTAAGAGAAACACGCTTCCCTCCTATGGCATTATGTCAGAAGTTGCAAATACTGACCTCTCCCTAAAGGTTAGTCTCAGCTTATAAAATGGTCAAAATGTATTGGGGGGAGGGGAGAGGGGGAATGACAGCAAATTTCAAAGGGGGTAATACAAAAGGAAATTAATATAGATAGAAAACCCCACCATCAGAATGATATAAAATCTATCGGCTGGGTTTTAAGCTTTTGCTAGATTACTAAAGAGGTAAGAGTTGATGAAATAATAGTCATTTCAAAAGCATATAATAAACCTGAAAAAGACAAAGGACTTTTGCTGCCAACATTCAAATACGCCTATCCACTGTCATTATATAAGGGATTTTCTGCGAGCGTGGAAAACCAAAGGCCAATTAAGTAGGCGACAAACGTCATTCTTTGGTGATGAGAAGGAAGATCACGGGAAGGAAAACGTATGTGTAAAAATACACTAAGACGGCAGTAAAAAGTAAACTACCTGTTGAGAATGCAAGGCGAAACAGGCCTGAGAAAAGCAAACGTCTACGCCTGGCAGCACTGAATTCTTCTTCTGTGGAGCTGGGGGATCGGGGGACGTTCCCTCCTCCTCCCCAAACGCGACCCCCGACACCCCGACGGACTTCCAGGGCTGTTAGGGGGCCAAGAAGAGCGTGGGAGCTGCTGTGCTGCGCTTCCCACGGCGGAAAAGGGACTGGATTCCAGTTGTAAGAAGCTGGGAGAGAACTGGGGCGCGGCGGGGGCGAGAAGCCACTCGATGGGGCCCGAGATGGTTGGCAGGTGACTTCACGGCGCAGGAGGTGGATGAATTACCAGGACCGGGTGGGCGAGTGCACACAGCTCGGAGGCAGGGGGTGCAGGCAGATTCGTCACCCAGACGGCACTGGGGCGGGGAAAAGGATGGAATCGGCACGAGCAGGGCGGACGGGCAACGGAGAGAGAACGAGGACCCCGAACACGGCTGAATGACCACCCCTCCAGCCCCGAGACGCAGGCACCTCCGCGACGGGAGAACGGGCCACAGGAGGCGCGGAGGCCGCTGGGGGCACATCCAGGAGCCAAGGGGGGGAGGGGGCGCGGAGGTGCAGGCGGTCGGGGAGGGCTCCAGGGTCCCGAGCGACGAGACGCCTCACTCACCTGGTTGGTGACCTGGAAACGAAACAGAGAACACGCTTTAGAGACAAACTGCCCCGGACCAGCAGCGGCAGCCCGGCCCCCGCCTGCGCCCCCGGGCCGAAGGCAGAGCCGCGCTCACCTCGGGGTTGGCCTCCAGCGGCAGCCAGCGGTGTCGCTCCATGGCCGCTCCGCCCGGCCACTCGCCGGCTCTGACAGCCTTCGCGGTCGCAGCGGCGGCCGCTTCCGCCCCGCGTGCCCTGACCTGGGACCGTCCCACCCTCCGCCTTCCGGGAGGGGTGCCGCAGGACGAGCGAGGGCTGGACAACACTCTAGCCCCTTTCTCGCTCCCTGCAGAGTTGCACGTAAAGTCTTACAATTTAAAGTAAAGGGACAGTCGGAGAGGAATATAACAAGGGCCACCTCCCTGCTGCGAAGGGAAAATGTATCTGAATCGACCCCAGCTCGCTCCCCTCGCGCTTGGACTCTTCCTATCAGAGCCAAGAGCGCTCCCGTGCTACGCATGCGCCTTGCGTCTGTCTGGGACCGCGTGGTGGCGGGCGCCCCACCCATCCCTGCAGCGTCAGCCGGCGGCGCCAGGGGGCGCACCACGAAACCCTAGTCTAAGGGGTAAGAGATGGGGCAGCTGCTCCACTGAAAGCCCCAAGGCCTGAGGGTGCCAGGGAGGTATGCCACAGAAGTTCCTTTGTCAAGGTGCAGAAGCGATGCGCTGACCCTGTTTGCTACTGCAGAGTGGGGGGCATGTGTGCAGAAAAGGTCAAGTACAGAACCCCCCGTGAGTCAGACGCTGTATTAAATACTGGTTTCACAAAGCTGAGCTCTCCGTAGAGTGTAAGAGGTGGAACAGTGAAGTGTGATGCATGTGTGGTCGTGGTTCCAGGAATGAGGTGCAGCTAAAGGGGGAAGGGAGTGTGTGGAAGGCTTCCTGCAGAAGGTGGACAGGGGGACTGAACCCCTTTGAAAGAGGCGCCTTGAGGAAGGGAAAGTATACATTGTGGCTGCAGAGCCCGCAAGATTCAAGGACAGTCATTAGAGGTGATGCTGGGGAGACAGGTAGGGACAATCCAGTGAAGGCATCTGGGCTTCATCTTGAAAACAGCAGGGAATCACAGAAGGATTTTAAGGAGGATTTCTGTATCTCTCTTCTACCAGACGGTAAATTCCATGAGGCCTGCAGCAGCATATTTTTACCTTTTAAAAATATATTTTATTGAATTTTTTACAGAGAGAAAAGGAGAGGGATAGAAAGTTAGAAACATCGACGAGAGGTAAACATCGATCTGCTGCCTCCTGCACAACCCGGCTTGGGATGTGCCTGCAACCAAGGTACATGCCCTTGACCAGAATCAAACATGGCACCCCTGAGTCCTCAGGCCGACGCTCTATCCACTGAGCCAAACCAGTCAGGGCATATTTTTAAATTTTTCACATTGTTTCCCCTATGACTAACCCAGTGCATGATACATAATAGGTCCACAATAAATATTTGAGGAGTGAATAGAATAATCTGGTATGCAGAAACACTGTTTCTCCATCATGTAGAACACTTGCATGTGAACTGATGAGATTGCATTAAGGCAATAACCTTGGAGATTGAGAGGCAGGCACAGGTTAAAAAGATTCCGTTTTAAGGGGGCATCCAGTGAGAGAAGCAGAGTGAGGAAAAGATTATTATGCTGAGTTTGCCTTTCTTGGGAAACTTCCACCTCTTCCACCCATGTTTTTTTCTGGTCACTGTTCTTTGATCTCTAAGGAATTTCCAATCTGTGACTCCTTTTATTTTTCTTATCTGCTTGAGAGCTTGCTGCTATCCCCACCCAGCTGTGGTTTGGTAAATCTGAAATATCCAGCACACGATGGGCAGCTATAGTTTCATCATACTTGAATTTCATGGTCAGGCTCTCCATGGCATACCTGAGGCTATTTTACAAGTGACTTGCTGTCAGAGGTATGGACTTGCTCCAGATCCCGAGTTTCTGCACCATGACTCTCCTATGAGGGCTTACCTAAGACTCCGTACGGCATGCTTAAATTCCATGAACATCTCCAGCACCCCTGGGTCTGCTGAGACAAGGAGCCAACTGGGAAGGCAGCTTGCATTTCAGCTTGCACTTGCTATTGTGCCCTCAGGGGTCCGCTTAAACTGGCAGTTGTCTGTGTTTCCCAGTAAAAGTCTTGCAGCTGTATTCCCATGTGTGGTATATGCTGCCCCCAAAAGCCCAAAAGTCCCACCAAGTGCTCTGCCTCTTCCCAATTCATAGAAAAAGTAGCGTGCAATAACTTTTTCTTCACCTTAGCAAAGTTGTCCCAGCATGCCTAGACTTCTGGACCCATAAAAACTTTATTAGCCGTAGCCAATTTGGTTCAGTGGATAGAGCATCGGCCTATGGACCAAAGGGTCCCAGGTTCGATTCTGGTCAAGAGCACGTACCTCGGTTGCAGGCTCCTCCCTGGCCCAGGCCCTGGTCTGGGTGCGTGCGGGAGACAACTCGATGTGTTTCTCTCACATTGATGTTTCTGTCTTTCCCTGTCCCTGTGAGGATTTTTAAAAACCCACAGACTTTATTAGCCTGGCCAGAAGGGCTCAGTTGGTTGAACATCATCCTGTGCAACCGAAAGGTGGCCTGTTTGATTCCTCGTCAGGACACGTACCCGGGTTGTGGGTTCGATCCCTAGTCAGGGCATGTGGGGAAGGCAACCAACCCACGCTTCTCTCCCACATCAATTTCCCTCTCTTTCTCTCCACCTCCCTCTCTCTAATCATGTCCTTGGGTGAGGATTAGAAAAATAAATTTTATAAAACGTTATTAATGTAGTAGCCCCTAATCTTTGTAGGGTTTAACTGTTCCCCTCTGCCATGAATGTACCTACAATCATATCGAGGGCAGTACCTCTGAAATCTGAATGTGCATACAAACATCTGGGGAGTCAGAAATGCAAATTTGATTCAATAGTCTGAGATGGGCTCAAGATTCTACATTATTGGCCCCCATTTTTAGCCCTCCCTTTATCCACAGCCTTTGCTATATTACTAAGTTTTTTCCACTAAGGGGCAAGTAGTGTGCATCCTCAATATTCATGAATCCTTCTTTTTGAATTTGCCTACTTGCTGACATTTACTTGTTAATAATTCGATAACCCCCCAAATCAATACTCTTGTCCTTTAACAGGTATTTGCAGACATGGGTGGAGGAAAACTCGAGTTCCCAGCTGGAGTCTCATATTGGAAACAAGTGTTCATTTTATGGTCTATTAGTGTCACTTCTTTTTTTTTTTTTTGCTTCTTTGAATATGTATTTGTGTTGATTTCAGAGAGGAAGGGAGAGGGGGAGAGAGAAACATCGATGATGAGAGAGAATCATTACCAGCTACCTCCTGCACACTCCCCACTGGGGATCAAGCCCACAATCCAGGCATTTGCCCTGACCGGGAATTGAACCTTGACCTTATGGTGCATAGGTAGACGCTCAGCCGCCGAGCCACACTAGCCGGGCATATTTTTTGTGTTTTTGTTGGTGATTTCACTGTGTATATGTATGACCCAAACATGTAGTAAAAGAGGCGTCTTTAAACAGAAACACACATAAGCAAGGTTGTGTATTGATCTGTGGGTGAACATGTGACCAGAGTCTCACGGAAACCTAGCCTGTATCTCCCTTGGGAGCAATGGTTTAGTCTTTACTAAGTCAGTGTACATGGTGACTTTATAGACCGTAAGTACCACAAATAGTGAGACTCTGCTGTACATTTCCCCACTCCTCGACACCGAGTTCCACCACGTGACTTGTTTGGGTCAATAAAATGGGAGGGAAATAGTGGTGTGCCAGTTCCACATCGGAGCCATGACTAGCTGTGTTTCTGCTTGCTGTCTTGCACCTCTACCATAGCCTTGAAGAATGTGCGTAATTGGCTAGCCAGCAGGTCCCAGGAACAGAGAGGCAGCTGAGCCAAGCCTAGGCTGGCCAGCCCGCCACTAGCCCCCTAAGGTGCCAGATTTAAAGCGGTACACCATTGATGGGGGGGGGGATCTTTTTTTCCTTTTTCTTTTTTTTTTTTATTATTACTTAAAATATTACAAAGAGTAATTGGGACTTTTTTAAAAAGCGCAGGACGCAGGACAAACTGTTAAAAATCTGGTCACCTTACTGAGTGTAAGCTAAATAAATGTTTGCTTGTAGCATGACATTGGGGATTTGTGGACATTTCAATTTTTATCTTTTTACATAGCAAAAGCTAATTGCTATGCCTGCCAGGAATTTGAATAATGAAATTAAAAGGAGTACCCAGCTAATTGATAGAACTGCCCCACCTCCAACCCCCACTAGGGAGTCCCAGCCTGTGACAGGCTGTGACTGTGCGGGGAATAGCACCTCAGCTGAGACTCAGAAAGGAGCCCCCCGCCCCCGCCCCAAATTCTACAAACCAAATACAAATGTGTGGTTTTACCTCCAAATTCTTTAAAAATGTATACATTAGTGCAACTTTAGTTTGTTAATGAACTGTTCAATCATTTTAACTAAAGGAGATGTTATTTTAACAATGAAAATGATAGATATTCACACTTGATTCAGGTTTTACCCTTAATTATTACACGTAATTACACTTAGAAACCTTGAAAACTGTTATATATTTGTTTGATCCCCACCACAGTCTGTAAAGTGGGCAGGGGAGGAGACACAGTTGTTGCCATATTACAAACAAGGTAAGGGCGGCTTGGAAAGGGCAAGCTGTTTCCCCGAGTTCGTAGAGTGATTTCCGCCTAGATTTTCTGCAGCCATATCTAGGACGCTTTTCAAAGCAGGAGAGAAACAAGAAGAGCAGCATCATGTTCATAAACCAGGGAATGGAACTCAGAAAGCTGGGGGTTGGTGAAGGCTATAAAGGAAATAAACTATAAATTATTCTAGGGACAAATCTGCCTCTATTATGGGTCAAGAGTTAAAACATTTTGCCCAACTGGTGTGGCTCAGTGGTTGAGCCTCAACCCATGAACCAAGAGGTCACTGGTTCTATTCCTCATTAGGGCACATGCCAAGGTTGAGGGTTTGATCCCCAGTGGGGGGAGGGGGCATGTAGGAGGCAGCCAATTAATGTTTCTATCTCTATCCCTTTCCCTTCCCTCTCTCTAAAATCAATTAAAAAAACATTAAAAAAAGAGAGCAGCATTTGCTTTAAAGACATTTTTTAAAAGAGTTGAAACTTGCTTATATCTATGACAATGACTTTATTTTTATTTATTTACTAGAGGCCCGGTGCACAGACTCATGCACTGGTGGGGTCCCTCGGCCTGGCCTGCAGGTATCAGGCCAAAACCAGCAGACCAACATTCCCCAGGGATGTAGTAGTGAATGAAGCAGCAGGTGGCTGGGGAGAAGCCCAAGCCCTGGCCAGGCACCGCTCTGCTTCTGCTCATCCCAGCCCTGCTGCGCCTGCCACCTCCACCATTAGGTAGTGCTGCGTGGCGGTGGGAGAGGCTCATGACACAGTTGTGCTCGCCAGCTGTGAGCCCAGCATCTGGCACTCCTCAGTCAGCTAAGTGGTGCTCCCTCTGTGGAAGCGCACTGACCACCAGAGGGCAGCTCCTGCATTGAGCATCTGCCTCCTGGTGGTCAGTGCACATCATAGTGACTGGCCAAACAGTTGACTGATCGCTTAGGGTTTTATATATATACTAGAGGCCAAGTGCACGATATTCGTGCCTTAGGGGACTGGGGGGTCCCTCAGCCTGACCTGCACCCTCTCCAATCTGGGAGCCCTCAGGGAAGCCCTCTCCAATCAGGGAATTTCTGTCTGTCTTTGCAATCATATGAGCCAATTGTCTGAGACCCCAACTCAGTTTGGTTTGTTGCTCACAGAATAATAGAGGCTTTTTTTTTTTCTCTGCTTCATTGGTGGAGATTTCCTGGAATTTTTAGGATATCTTCCCTTTAATTTTTCCTAGACACTTTGATTTTACTTATGTCTCTCACCTTTGCTTTCCCTCCAATCCCCACTACAACAGTAACTTGCTCCAGGCTCACTTTGCTGTAGTGTCTAAGAGATCCATCTGCCACCAGAACTATGATTCCCAGAATTCCTGGTGTTTCCCACACTCTTGGTTTTTCCTTTCTGCTCTGTCTCTGTCCCATGGCCTCCCACTCTGCCAAGTCCTCCAAGCCGCCAGCTCTCCCTCTTCACTCTCCACCAGCTCTCCCACTCTGCTCTTGGCCTGGTGGCTTGGGGGACGTGGCTCCCTCGGTTACTGGGAGCGACTGTATGCAAATTAACCCACCATTTTTGTTGGGTTAATTTGCATACTCACTCCTGATTGGCTGGTGAGTGTAGCAGAGGGACAGTTAATTTACATGTTTCTCTTTTATTATATAGGATAGATAAGCTTTACAAGTACAATTTTAACAAAGTGAAAAGTGTATAGTTGCAACAGCAGTGTCTGAATTCCTCTTAGGAATTGTCTATTCAGAAAGATTCCATTGATGAGACACTTAATTGGAAATTGAGACCTTAGGACACCAGAGTCAGTAGGCCACCCAACAACAGATCATTGCTAAACCTCTCTGCATGGTAGAAGAATGTGAAGAGAGTTGGAGAAGGAAGGAAGAAAGAAAGGGAGAGAGCGAGGGGGTAAATAAAAGGTAAGAGTTAGGATCATGAAAAGGAGTCTATGAGAGAGAAATCCTAGAACTTAATGGAAGGTCAAGACATTTTATTTTCATTGATCACTAAGAGTTTGAACATTTTTTGAAGTTGTAATTGGCTATTACTTAACAGTCTCCATCCATCCTAAAATTCTTTCTCAAAAGCCAGTAGCATTTATTATCTATTCCAGTACTTCCCAGCCTTTTTCACCACATGGCACAGATAAAAATATAATATAAACCACACAATTTTAACACTGACATATTAATTTTGATGGTTGTCAAAGAATTTCAGGGTTTTCTACCAATCCTTACTTGACTAAATTCATAGTTTTATTTTCTCAGCAACTGATGAAAATTCAACAGCTTCTCTTGGAGAGCAGCAGGAAGTTCTGAACAATTGGATATTAGATGTCTTAATAATAGCACTTGTGCCTCAAAACCTGCTCATTCATCCTAATAAGTTTGTTTTGTGTCTTCTGAGGGATTTGGCAATCTCTTCCCCTTAAACTGAAATAAGCAACCCTTTTGATTATCTATTCAAGACTCTCTATACCTTATTTTAGAAGTGTAAATTATTTGGTTGCTTTGTAAGAAAACCTGGAATTTTGGTCATCCCTACAATAATCTACATTTGCCTTACTGATACAAGTTTACAACTCACTGTTCTCTTTTCATGCCTATTTCTATATATGGATAACTTTTTATTATGCCAAATCACAGCCCAATCTTTTAAAAGACATTTTGAATGATAGTTAAACATAATTATATACAGCTAACAATACCCATGGCTCAACAGAAGTGCTGAACAGTTATTACCAAGTTCATGCACACACATGCAAAAGCAACTAAGTCACAACTGCTGCCTGGCTCCATCCCTGTAAGAAGGCATCTGATGCAATGTGTGATATGATTTCTTTTTATTTTATTGATATTTTTACATAAAGAAAGGGAGAGGGATAGAGAGTTAGAAACATCCATGAGAGAGAAACATCAATCAGCTGCCTCCTGCACACCCCGGTCTGGGGATGTGCCTGCAACCAAGGTACATGCCCTTGACCAGAATCGAACCTGGAACCCTTCAGTCCACAGGCCGACGCTCTATCCACTGAGCCGAACCGGTTAGGGCTGATATGATTTCTGAGACATTACATATAAAAAAGTACAAGCTAAACAACTGATGAAATGCAGTATTTATATAACACCCGACTTAATCAAATACGGTTGTCACAGTCCTCCTAACCAGCCCTGGGGATCTTCCCGGCTCAGCCTCCACCCAGCTTTCCCTGGAGCCATGGGGGCCAGTTTCTCTATGTACCTGTAACTCATTCATGGTGCACCACTGTGACAGCATGCTATCTCATATTATTCATCTTACTAGCAATATATCCAGCTGTCTTCCTGCTGCATGTGTACAGAGCCTGTCATCTGTCTTGAGCCTGCATTGCACTGACAAACCACCGTCTCCAAACAGCCTTTCTGCAGCACCTAGGAACACATCCAGATCATATATATTTGTCTACAGGATAGCTTAATAATTCTCCCCACTTGATCAGAAATAGTGACTCTCATAATCTGTCAGGCACTTAACCTACTTAGACCTTATTTTTACAATGAGAGACTCTGTAAGATCCCCCTAAGCCAAAGGTTGAGAACTATGTCCTGCCATGCAGGTCTCGAGTAATTGTGCTGATTAGCCAGAGGGAGTGAAATAAGAACATGGGCACAGGGACAAAACTGGAACACGTGAGACCCATCTGAATGCATCCTCATTCAGTTCCCGATAGAATTTTTTTTTCTTTTAAATATGTGGGTAAGTCAGGTTTGGCGCAGAGACTGAGAATTTGTGTGTACTCTGCTTTAAGCCCTAAAACCTCTGTGATCCTAGGATCACGAATACTGCTTTATTCCCAGTTCTGCGTTTTTGCTTATGCTGCCCACTGATTACCACCACTATCCACCCCGCCCCCCCACAACATGCACTCAATTAGTCACATTCTTCAATAGCCTGAAGCACAAATAGAACGTTCAATTAGCAAAAGGCAACTGGGAAGGATTTTAGCAGGTGTACTGGGAGTGCTCAATCCCTCTGGAGTTCTCTGAAATCAGATTGCAGACTATAAATTAAAAACAACGTTTTCCGTTTGCTAGGTATGTTGCTTAACATTCCTGAACTTTGGTTTTTCTCGTGTTTAAAATGAAGATAATGTATGATCCAGAGGCTTCTATTTTATTTTATTTCACTTCACTTCATTTAATTTTTGTTAACTCTCACCCCAGAATATTTTCCCATTGATTTTAGATAGAGTGGAAGGGAGTGGGGAGGTAGAAAGATAAGGGGGAAGGAGAGAGATAGAGAGACAGAGACATCAGTTGGTTGTCTCCTGCACTGGCCCTGAGCAAGGCTCGGGATCAAACCTGCAACTCAGTTAAGTGCCCTTAATCAGGAGTTGAACCCATGACCTTTCGGCATGAAGGCCAATGCTCCAACCACAGAGAAACACCAGCCAGGGTGGAGGTTTCTTTGGAGGACTGAATATCATGATGATAATAGGAGCTAGTATTTACAGAGTACTTACTACGTTCAGGAATTTTGCCATGCGCTTGGTATATGTGATCTCATTTAACCTTGTGAGACAAATACTAATAGCCTGATTTTTAAAGATTAGAACGCTGACGTTCAGAAAGGCTGCCTTTACTGATGTCACACAGCTGAGCGGTAGAAGACAGATTCAGTTCAGTCCTGTGTGACTCTAAAGCTTCCAGCACATCACGTGATCCTCCACTGTCATAGTTTCCTGCTGCTGCCGGAACAAATTACCACAAACTCTGCAGCTTAACACATCCCGAATTCATTCCCTTTCAGTCTGAAAGTCAGAAGTCCGACATGGGCTTCACTGGACTAAAATCAAGGTGTGGGTAGGGCTGTGCTCCTTCTGGAAGCCATAGCGGAGAATCCATTGTCTTTCCTTTTCCAGCTCCCAGAGTCCAGCTGCTTCGTTAGCTCTTGGCCACATTCCATCTTCAAAGCCAGCGGCGCTGGCTGCATCTTCCTCCCATCGTATCCCTGAAAGTTTCTCTGACTCTAACTCCTCTGTTCCCATATATTTTCCACAGTGAAGGACCCTTGTGATTACATTGGGCTATCTGGGTAATTCAGAAACATCTTACTTTAAGGTCCACTGATTAGCAAACTTAATTCCATCCCAACCTTAATCTTCCCTTGCCATATATCCTAACATACTCACAGATTCTGGGGATTTGGAAGTTGACGTGTTGGGGGGCCATTATTCTGCCTCTACCCCCATTGACGGTATGGTATGGTATGGTATGGTATGGTATGGTATGGTATGGTATGATATGGT
>PVJC01027927.1:0-22922 GCA_004026665.1 Murina feae
CGGTGTCTACCCTATGCCGCCATCTTGTTTCTCCTCGACATGATTTTCATATAGAGGCCACAAGTCAGAAGGAACTATGTAGTTGAAGAATTTGTTAACTTTTGTTTCCTGGTTCAAAAAGAGAACAACAATTGAACTACATAGCATTAGGGTGATAAGAGAAAGGGGTGTATCCAGTTGGGATTCTTTTAGTTACAAAAACAAATCCAGTTGAATTATATTGAGCAAACGAGATTTATTCTAAGACACAGGGATATCTCCTGGAAACATTTTAAAAAATGCTCAGCCTTAGGAAGGGCCCATCTGGATTTCCTCTGCATCTCCATGTTTCTCTGAGTCACCTCTGCATTTTTCTCTCCTAGCTTTCTAGCTCCCTCACTTCCGCTGTTTTCTTGTCTGGCAGAATAAGGCTCCCTGCAATTCCTGAGTCTGCAGGTCGTTGGGTTACCTCGCTGCGAAATTGAATCAACCCCCTTTTCCTTTCCTTCTTCCCTCTCCTCTTCATCCATCTCCATTCCAAATTCATAAAGAAAGTACTCTGGTCCAACTTCAGTTAAATATTCATCACTGGTACAGTGAACTGCAGCTGAGAGGCTAAGTCAAGGAACCACCTTATATAAAATAGAAATTATGGTGGAATAATAATTTGGGAGCTGGTCTAATCACCTTGGATCACTAGATTGGGGCAGTTAGGTGGAGGTTATCTAATCTAATAAAAGAGTAATATTGAAATGACCATTTCTCCAGGATGCCTAAGCCACGCCCACCAGCCAAGCCAAGCCCACCAGCCAATCAGAGCGGCTGTATGCAAATTAACCCAGCCAAGATGGAGGCCAACCACCACGGAACTAGATCAAACAGGAGGCTTCCGTTGCACCAGGAGAAAACTGTCTGCTTAGGCCAGCTGGGCCTCTACTAAGGCAACATTGTTTCAATTATAGAAGCCACAGAGCTGAAGCAAACAGGAGGCTTTGTTACCTGCCTAGGCCTCAGCTTAAAGTAACAGTGTTTCAATTATAGACGATAAATAAACCCCAGAAACCTGATTCCAGCGAGCCTCGCTGGGACATTGGGTCAATGGGAGCTGTGGGCAGCCTGAAAATGACCCTCAGCCCATCACCCAGGCTGGCCAGGTACCCCAGTAGGGACTCGAACCCTGAAGGGACTGTGGGCAGCCTGAAAATGGCCCTCAGCCCATCACCAAGGCTGCCCAGGCACCCCAGTAGGGACCCAAAATCTGAAGGGTCTGTGGGCAGCCTGCAAACAGCCATCAGCCCCTCACTCAGGCTGGCCAGGCACGCCAGCAGGTGGACATCCTCCAAGGGGTCCCAGACTACGAGAGGGCACAGGCCGGGCTGAGGGACCACCCAAGTGCACAAATTTTTGTGCACCAGGCCCCTAGTTTATTAATAATAGCAGATTCCAGAAGATGTCCACTAAAAGTATGAACCATATACCTCCACCACATTAAACAAAACAACTCTTAAGTGATCCCAAATGGATGATGCTCCATCTCATGACCTTGGAAAAGAACATTCCAG
The DNA here is from genome assembly GCA_004026665.1 of Murina feae. Taxonomy (NCBI): domain Eukaryota; kingdom Metazoa; phylum Chordata; class Mammalia; order Chiroptera; family Vespertilionidae; genus Murina; species Murina feae. The sequence goes on from PVJC01027927.1 coordinate 1,542, forward strand.
ATTCACCACCCTCAAAAAATAAAAAATAAATGCTGACCTTCAGCTGCAATGCCAAAATGTGTTTTGAGAGATCTCTCCCTTTGCTGATGTCACCTCTATCATGTGCCTATGCTTCTCAGAGCCCAATTTGTCACTAGATTTCCACATGCAATACCCCCATTCCAGACCTGTTCCTTTCCTTTCCTTTAACTCAAGCAAAATCTATCAGTCTTTTGCTCCATAATAACAGCTAGAAAAGTCACCTGTTCCCCGCTGGCAAGTGGCCATCCCCCAAGGGCTCCTGGGCTGCCAGAGGGATGTCTGACTGCCAGCTTAGGCTTGATCCCCTGGGGAGCAGGCCTAAGCCAGCAGGTGGACATCCCCTGAGGGTTCCCTGGGCACAGGCCAAGCTGAGCCCCCCACCCCCCTCCCCCGAGTGCACAAATTTTTGTGTACCAGGCCTCTAGTATGTGTATAAGCTCTTTAGTTAATCTTCCCATCTCACCCCCTTTCTCTCTGAGATTTATCAGTCTATTCCATGTTTCCATGCCTCTGGTTCTATTTTATTCATCAGTTCATTTTGTTCATTAGATTCCTTGTTTGTTTATTTTGATTTTTATATTCAATTGTTGATATGTATTTATTACCATTTTATCATTCATATTTTTTGTATTTTTTTCTTCTTTTTCTTCTTAAAGAAGACCCTTCAACATTTCATGTAATACTGGTTTGGTGGTGATTAATTCCTTTAGCTTTTTCTTGTTTGTGAAGCTCTTATCTGACCTTCAATTCTAAATGATAGCTTTGCTATGTAATCTTGGCTGTAGATCCTTGCTTTGCATCACTTTGAATATTTCTTGCCATTCCCTTTTAGCCTGTAAAGTTTCTGTTGATAAAACAGCTGACAGTCAATTGGGCACTCCCTTGTAGGTAACTAAACTGCTTTTCTCTTGATGCTTTTAAGACTTTCTCTTTGGCCCATCTGGTGTAACTCAGTGGTTGAACTTCAACCTATGAACCAGGAGGTCATGGTTCAATTCCTGGTCAGGGCACATGCTCAGGTTGTGGGCTTCATTCCCCCATGTGGGGCATGCAGGAGGAAGCTGATCAATGATTCTCTCTCATTGTTGATGTTTCTTTCTCTCCCTCTCCCTTCCTCTCTAAAATCAATAAAAATATATTTAAAAAGATAAGATACTCTCTTTGTCAGTAACTCTTGGAATTTTAATTATGATGTCTCTTGGTGTGGGCCTCTTTGGGTTCATCTTGTTTGGAACTATCTGAGCTTCCTGAACTTGTAAGTCTATTTCTTTCATCATGTAGGGGAATTTTTCTGTCATTATTTTTTCAGGTAGGTTTTTAATTTCCTGTTCCTTCACTTCTCCTTCTGACACCCATGTGCCGTGAATATTGATACACTTGAAGTTGTCCCAGAGGCTGCTTACACTATCTTCATATTTTTAGATTCTTTTTCCTTTTTGTTGTTCTGAATGGGTGTTTTTTCCTTCCTCATATTAAAAATCACTGATTTGATTCTTGGTGTCCTCTGTTGATTCCCTGTAAATTATTCTTCATTTCAGTTAGTGCATCCTTCATTTCTGACAAGTGCTTTTTTGTTGTTGTTGATGTTCTCACTAAGTTCCATGAAGTTCTCACTAAGCTCCTTTAAGTTCTCACCAAGTTCCTGGAAGTTTTCATTAAGTTTCTTTAATATCCTATAGCCATTGTTTCGAACTCTGTATCTGGTAATTGGCTGCTTCCTTGTATTTGCTTCTATGTATTAGGTAAAGCTGCTATGTGCCCTGGAATTGGTAGAGTGGCCTTGTGTAATAGGTGTCATATAGGGCCCAGTGGCTTAGCCTCCCCAATCACCTGAGATGGATAGTCTAAGTGTGCCCCTCTGTGGGCTATGTGCACTGTCTTATTGTAGTTGAGCCTTGATTGCTGTTGGCATCATTGAGAGGGATTGACCTCCAGGCCAATTGGCTGTGAGGACCAGCTGCAACTGCAGAGGAAGAGCTGCTGTGCAGAAAATGCCCTTATGGAGCAGGACTTGCTTCAGTGGGGCATTGGTGCTCACCAACTCTACCCCTTGAGTGTGTTGCCCATGGATATAGTGGGGCTGTCATCTGGCATGGTCTGAAGTTGACCACCATGTACACTGGCTCTGGGGCCTCCCAGGAGGTGCAAAGACAGCTACTGCCTGAACTCTGCCTGGGGCCACCCAGCAATGAGCTACAGAGCGATCTACAGATGGCTGCTACTTATGTTGGGCTTGGAGGTGCCCAGGCAAGGCCAAGCTGTGTACCTTGGCAGGCTGCTGCTAGTGCCAGGCCTGTGGCCACTTATCAAGAGGTATAGGGCACAATGAGTCCAGCTGCTACTTGTTTGAGAGATTTTAGGAAAGTCTGAAACCTGAGCAAGGACAGGCCATTCATATGTAAAAGCCACTGCAAAGAGCTTAGATGAGGCTGCAGATTGGATGAGGCAGGGTCTCAGGGAATCACCAGGGCAGGCTGAATAGGGTAGGCCAGGTTGATGGAGACTCAGATATGGCACCTGCCGGACAGCTTTTTAGAGGAGAGGTCTCAGCAAAGGAACAATAACCTCTGCTAGCACTTTCATCTGGGGGGAAGCTGATGCCTAGTTTTTTCCCTAATGCCAGACAATTAGTTCCTCCATGTATGTCCCTGGATCCTTTCAGGCCGCTGCCCCAGCACTGGAGCTCAAAAGGAGTGAATCTCAGTAAGCGCATGCATGGGCCCTTTAAGAGGAATTGCCTGGGAATCTTAGCAGCCCTCCATCTCCTTCAGCCCCAGTCCCCGCTGGTTTTTACAGCCCAAAGTAATCCTGGCACTAGGAACCCTGTGCTGAGGGGCTGGGACCCCTTGCTCTTCCCAGGGGATCTCCATGGCCAAGATATAATTCCCGATGAAAAAATGCCACATGTGGGTGTCAGCCCAGCCTGTTTTGCCTTCTGCCGCTCCCACCAGCCTCATTGTGGCTTCTTCTTTAATTCTCTAGTTGTAGAACTTCCATTCAGTCAGATTTTAGGTGGTTCTGAATGATGTTGTTCTGAAGTGTAGTTGTAATTTTGATGTGGTTGTGGGAGGAGGCAAGTATCCCCTTTACCTACTCCACCATTGTGACCTTTCAAGAGCAGTTTTCTTTTTAAACCAACAATTTAGATAAGTTTCTACACATCAAGTCATCTTAACTAATAAAAGCGTAATATTGAAATTAACCATTTCTCCGGGACAGGGTAAGCCACGCCCACCAGCCAATCAGAGCAATTGTATGCAAATTAGCCCAGCCAACATGGAGGCCGTCACTCACGGACCTGAGTAAACGACAGCTTCCATTGTGGCAGAAGTGAAAGTGAAACTGCAGCCTGCTCCGCTCTGCTTATCCTCAAGCAAAACACATGTTTGCAAAATAATAACAATCATAGAATCCCTGGGAGCTGAAGGAAACAGCAGGCCTGGCCTAACCACTAAGTAACATTGTTTCATTATAGACGCCCCGAGGTGAGGTGAAGCAGAGAGGAGGTTTCGTTACATGTCTAGGCCCTGGCTTAAAGGAACAGCATTAATTATAGAAGATAAACAAACCCCAGAAATCTGCGTCCAGCCAGCCTTGCTGGGACATTGGGTCAATGGGAGCTGTGGGCAGCCTTAAAGCCTGAAAGTGCCAATCAGCCTGTCACCCACGCTGACCAGAACCCAATGGGGTGAGGGACGTTCTTGGGGGGCTTGGCCAGCCTGGAGACAGCCATCAGCCCATCACCCAGGCTGGTCAGGCACGACAGCAGGTGGACATCCCCTGAGGGGTCCCAGACTGTGAGAGGGCACAGGCAGGGCTGAGGGACCTCCCGAGTGCACAGAAGGGCTGCAGGGTGGAACAGTGCAGAACCCAGGACCCGTGAGTAGGAAAGAGGTGGCAGGGTTGGCGGCCTGCTTGGCGGCTCCTCAGGCCCTTTGAGGGGTACCGGGGAGCAGGTAAGAGGTGGCGGGGGCCGGGGGCCTGCTTGGTGGCTCCCCAGACCCCTTGGCGGCACTGGGGAGTGGGAAAGGAAGGCAGCAGGGGACTGGTGAGTGGGAAAGAGTCGTCGGCCTGCTTGGCGGCTCCCCAGGCCCTTTGGGGGGCACTGGGGAGCGGGAAAGCAAGCTCTTGGGGGCTGGGGGCCTGTTTGGCAGCTCCCCAGGTCCCTTCCGGGGATCAGGGAGCAGGAAAAGGCTGGCCTGACCACGAGGCAAGGTTTTCCCTGCTTTCTGGTGCCTGGAGGAAGATGGGCAGTAGGCAAGCTTGGTAGGCAAGCAGCACCCAGCCCTGGCCACAGCTCAAAAAAGAGAATAACATGCAGGGGAGGACAAGAGTCTGAGAGATCAACATAGAGGGGGTGCCTGCTCCAAGCCTGGGGGCAGGCCCCCGGCAGGTAGACACACACAGGAGGACTGCTCCGAGCCTCAGATGTGGCTGGGGGCAGGTCCCCAGTAGCGACACACACACACACACACACAAAAGGCGCCTGGCAGACTGGGGCCATCATAGGACATCCACTGAGGGGTTCCAGACTGTGAGAGGTGGCAGGCTGGGCTGAGGCCCCCCCCCCTTTGTGCACGAATTTCGTGCACCAGGCCCCTAGTAATCTTATATTTGGATAACTAGCACTGAATATAATGAATGTATGTCATCAGCCTTAGCTGACTGATATCACTTGTTAGTCAATAAAACTACTTCTATCTTGGACACTGCTGCCATAATGCAAAGCACAGGCATTTGAGTTCCAAACAATAAGTTATCATTCAATATTCCACCATACAATACAAGTCTGACGGTGGGTTACAGACTATTTCAAAAGAACACATTTTTGGAGACAAACTTAACCTTCAACATCCTCCAGTGTAGAGTAAGCACTGGGCCAGCTTTACTTCATTCACCACAACACATGCTTCCTTTCTGGAGTTAATCCCAGAAGGTGACTCCAGGCAGAGAACAGGGCCAAAACTGGAGTTGGCCAACAGGGCTCCTGAAGACTGACTCACATGAAGAGCATTTGGTTTTCAAGTGCCTCAACCTTCACGGAAAACATAAGTAGTAACGCTAATCCTATGTTTATTCAATACAGAAACTACTTTAGAGTGATTCAAAAAGAAAGGAAGACAAGGATTGCTATTACCTGAAGGGTGAGGAAAGTGGGGTGCTTTGCTTCTTCATATTTGCCTTCAGTTTGTGGACAAAAGGGGCCACATGCTAACCTGACAAGCTCAGGGAAGGCCTGCATGGCAGTCTTGCAAACTCAGAGGCTTAAAGTAACCACAAAGGATGGTCCGAAATTAAACTTTAACTAAAAGCAGTTATGGTGGGTAGTTACCTCTTAGGCTAGTATTTCACTGACAAGGTCAACCTTTACCTTAACTGAGCCTGTCTGTCTTTTTGCATCTATGATAACATACCCTTAAAGTGTCAGGGTAACTTGTAACTTCCCTTTTTCCGGGCCTCATGGGGCACAACCTAATGTGCCTGAGTGCCAGGACAGATGCCTTCATCGTTACCATGTTAATTGTTCCTGCATCCACCTAAATATGTGTCTATCATTTTGCTTTTTATCCAATCCCATGGGTTTATCCAATCCCTCTTTGCTTTCTCCCACTTCTCTCGTCTACCACAATGGATTTCAGGTAACCCACCTATGTCCCTTCCTTTGATTACAATGTACAAATATAGATGCAACCTGCCATTCTCTGGAGTATTATCCCAAATCTGTTTCCGGCATATGTCGACAGATTGGCTCAAATAAACTCAAAGAAATTCTTTACAAGTTTGAATATTTTTATGTTAACAGGTTGAATGTAGTGTTCTTACCAATACCCATTATTAAGAGAAAGCAGGTAGTGTGGTCCTCAGGCTGCAGTGGCTAGAAGAGAATGCTTGTTCAAGGAGGGAGCCCAAGATCAGAGTTGGCTTCTCTGGTGCCTGGAGCATCTGATTCTCAGGCAGAAATGAGCCACACAAGCACCATCTCTTAGCACCTGAATGCCAGGACGTGGACCTGTCCAGATGCTTTCCATTACATGCCTCTGAGCTCCATTTCCTTGTGCTGTCGAGGTCCAAGCTCAAAACTGGGCAGGGAGTTACCACTCACTGGGCTCCTGCCACGGCCTCTGCCTGCAAAATGGCCATGACTCTTTTCTTTAACGTGCCTTGTCTTTGCCTTAAATAATCATTCACTCTTCTGCAGAGTGGGGGAAAAGGCATATTTTGGATATATTATGACTTTACTATTTTAATCTTATCTCTAATAATTTAACCCAATTTACTAATATTTTAGAATTTGTTAGTGGAATATTTATGACAACTACATAGGCGAGTCAAAAAGGAAAATATGATTGCTTAGAGCAATGGTTCTCAACCTTCCTAATGCCACGTTCCTCATGTTGTGGTGACCCCCAACCATAAAATTATTTTCGTTGCTACTTCATAACTGTACTTTTGCTACTGTTATGAATCGTAATGTAAATATCTGATATGCAGGATGTACTTAGGCGACCACAGGTTGAGAACCGCTGGCTTAGAGGGACCAACCTGTGAGACTTAGCAAAATGAACAGCAGGAGTTGTCCACCATAAAAACTGGTATTATATTAAGTAAATCTAATTTTAATAAGGTTTGCTTTAATACTGTTCTTTATTATACAGTCACAAGCTCATTTGTTGAGATGCACGGATAAGGAATACAATAGCTGACTCTCCTTGCACCTTGTTAGAGCTTTACTAAGGATGACTCCATTTCCGCAAGATGGTTTTTACTCTATTATTCTATAAAAAGCATAGAAAAACATTTTTTAACTAAAATGGCTTTAATGGCCACGTAATTGTGGGAAAGTGCTAAAACACATATAATTCATGTAAATACACACATATTTATTGTCCTATCATGTTATTTTATTCCCCCCAAAATATCTCTTAAGTGCCAAAAATATTAACTAAAAGGTCGCAGTGAAAACTGTGGAGAAAAATAGTCTTTAGGAGAAAAATAGAGGGAATGTGAGGCAGCATGTTACATGTTCAATAGTTGGTAGAAAATGCTGGGGCCTATTAAAACTTTTATAGACCTACATGATGTTACCAATCCCACTCGGACAATGCATCTAGGAAACTGCTCAGTAACCTAAAGCAACACCAGCTGTCTTAGGTTGTGTTTTGAAGTAGAGCCTAAGAAAGGGGTTCCAGTGTATGTACTTTATTGAGTAAATGCTCTGTAGGAAAAACCTATAAGGAGGAGAAGAAGCAGGATCAGAAAGAGCTGAATTAGGATGTGGTCCCAGTAAAAGTTTGGGGAAGCATATGGAAGAGTGAAGATGAGTCGGTCCTTGGTTCCCTTTGGATAGGAGAGGAGTCTCCAGTAAAGGGCTCCATGTAGCCAAGGTCGGGTCTCTGGAGAAAGTCACAGTTTGAGCTCCCGGCCAAGGCACTGACAGTGACTGACCAACAGCTGCCCCAGCTTACAAAAGGGACATGAGCTTGGCAACAATGTCTACCACACAACTCTTCATTGTTCCTCAGTGATGATTTTTAACACACGACAGTGGGAACTTCATTCTGTGCACTCTTCTGTTCTTGGCACTTAGCACAGTGCCTAGCAGATGGTACATTTTTAATAAATTGTTTCATTCATTTAAATTACACAACGAGAGCCTCCTATTGACTTTTCAAAGTGATTTCTAAATTCAGATTTTATTTTGTACTTTTGTTAAGTAACATCATGGTGTTTTCCTTCATGCCCTTGTCACCACCCCACCTGCTTATATTTTACATTTTTCTCTGCGTATCAATCAATAGGAGAGGGAGGACATTGGGTCTTGTGGTCAAAAGAACAGCTTGAGGACCCAGAGATCCTAGCCTTATTGCTCTCTTATCAGATGCCCAAATGAAGTCACTGAACCTCTCAAGCCTCTAGTTCTGAAAAAGGAGAGTAGTAAATCCTTAAGATGGTCTGTTTTACTTCGCCGGTGGCTACATCTTTCATCCTCTCTTTTTATGTTAAGCCTGTTTATGTTACACATTGTGACAATTACCTAAAGCACCTTACTGCTGAAGATGGGAGCCTGGAAGTTCTGCTCTTTGGAGAAGAGAACACATTCCTAGAATCTTAGAATCCTGAGATAATGGGCTTGTACACTCTGCTATGGGAAGAGAAGAGCTAAGGTCATCTTAATGCACATGAGCAAAGTGATCCCACTCTGTATGTGTCTATCAGAGGGTAGGCAAGTGGAATCTGAGAGGTGGAATCTGATGAGGTTACTAGCAAAGGGACATTGCTCCCTCAATAGAGAGGGCCCTGGGCTTCTCAAAATGCCTCTTTCATTCTCATTGGGAGTCCCTAACAGCACAAAAAGAAATGCCTCCCTAATTCTCCTCTAGGTTTCATACAACCTTTATTCCTGTTTACAATCATCTGACCGTGCCTGCCCATAGAGCAGAAGGCTGGACCATGTCCAAGAAAGCCCTAACTTTTTGAAAGGATAGAGATAAATTGACCAAAGTATCTTGGTATTGAAACTATGTACTGAAAACATCAAATCATAGAAAACGGGGGAATAAGAACCAATGAGGAAAGTACAAAGGTCTTATTGTGAACGATATATAAACCCAAACACTGTAATGGAATTAATAGCCTAATTAAAATGTTTGCTCATAAATTACATCTAGATTAAATTATGCATTAATAAAGTCTTTTTATAATCACAAATTATACCAAGTATGTACCTCATGAATAATCATCTGGCTCCATCGGAGCTGAGGAAGGTTGAACTCGAAGAAAGGAAAGAGGGGCTTTAGGAACTGACACAAGGAGAGAATTTCTGAGGTTGACTCTGGAGGCTAGAAGCTCATGGTGAGTGCAGATTAACTGAATGTGGGAAGTGGGAGGGAAAGCTGGGTTAGGAGGCAAGAATAAAAGGCATAGTCTACTTTGGAAGCAAGTAAACGGAAAGTCTGTAGACCTTTAAAGAGAAATCTTAAGTACTTCAAAGATTTTCTTACATTGTTGTCTATTCTCTCAAGGACTAGATAGAATTCACATTCTCCTTTCTAGAAATTGATGCTCTTGAGAATGAGCTGCACAACCCCTATCATTATAGGGTGACAGGGCCAGATGGAGAACTCCACTATATCATCTCTCCTCCCATGGCAGGGATGGTGAGTAAGTGTGAAGAAAGGAAAGTTGGTTTCTGCTGGCTTGTCCCTTCTCAAGCATGAGAATCTTACCCATTGAAAGATTTAGCTCCTATCCATATATCACACCTGCTATCCAAACCTTCTCCTTTCTTAGCCTCCAAACTTTCCCAGAAAAGATTCAATTAATTTGTTAGAGTAGTCCACAGAACTCAGAGAAACATTTTACTTACTGGATCACCAGTTTACTATCAAAAGGCTATAACTCAGAAACAGCCGAATGGAAGAGGTGCATAGGGCAAGGTGTGGAGAAAGGGAGGGGAGCTCTCTTGCACTCTTGCAGTGAGTGCTCCACTCCACTCCCCCCTCACCTCCATGTGCTCACCAACCCTGAAGCAATCTAAACCCTGTCCTTTCTGTTTTTATGGAGGCTTCATTACATGGTCTTGATTGATTAAAACATTGACCATTGGTGATTGGTTCAAAGTCCAGTCCTCTTCCCAACCCAAGGTAGGAATGGGGAAACAACTGAAATTTCCAACCCTGTAATCACAAGGCTGGCTCCCTTGGCCATCAGCACCCATCCTTGGGTGCTTTCCATGTTACCTCCTTAGCATAACAAAAGACACGTTTGTCACTCACACTTAGGAAAATTCCTAGGGTTCAGGGAGCTGTTAGTCTGAACTGTGGATGAAGCCCAAATATATATGAGAAATACATTTTCATCATCTGAATGACCAAATATACATTTCTTGTAAGTCAGTGTTGCACACATATTGTGAGGACTTTTTCATTCAACCTGAGTAAGTTATAAATGAAGGTAGATTTGTCTGAAAGAACAGATACTCTCACTTCCTAAATTCCAAATTGCTTTGATAAAACCATATTTGCTTTTGGTTCTCCATCTGTTCCTCTAGTAAATCTTATTATCTCCAGAAATAATTCAAAAGATTTAGAAAAGCCTTCATAAGATTTCCAGGGAGGAAAATCAATTCATTGTCTATGTTAAAAAAATTCTAACTAATTTGAGCAACAAGTAATGATTCTTTTAAGTTTTCTAAGTATTTATCTTTTTAACTAGAATTATAAAAACTAGACAGACTAATGCTAGTCTTTTAATTTTAAATATCCTAATATATAACCACTGACTGATGGTTTTCCTGTTGCTGCTTTAAGTTGCTATGTTATTTGAGTAATTTAAAACCTTCATGAATGTTGTGCAACATGCAATCTATTATAGATGTTAAAAACAAGACAACAGTACCCAGCCAGTGGTGTGGTTCAGTGGTTGAGCATAGACCCATGAACCAGGAGGTCACAGTTCAATTTTTTTTTTATTGATTTCAGAGAGGAAGGAAGAGGAAGAGATAGAAACATCAATGATGAGAGAGAATCATTGATTGGCTGCCTCCTGCACACCACATAGTGGGGATTGGGCCTGCAACCCAGGCATGTGCCCTGACCAGGAATCAAACGTGACCTGGTTCATGGAGTGACGCTCAACCACTGAGCCACGCCAAAAGTACCTTCTCTCATCATTCATATTTCTCTCTCTCCCTCACCCTTCCTCTCTGAAATCAATAAAAACAAAACTCAAGCTATAATAAAAACATATCAGAATCTGAATACCTAATAATGAACAGCCATGGTGTCCAGTACCCAGACAAAATACCCAACATGTGAAGAAACAAATATGTGACTGATAATCAAGAGAAATAATCAGTCAATAGAAACCAACACAGAAATAACAGGGTTGATAATAAATCACAGAAAAAAATTAAAAGTATATTCAAGTATTTATAACAAACATAAAAATAAACAAAAAGAAGAACACACACACACACACACACACACACACCCTGGGTCCTCTGTCCTAAGGGTTTTAAGGGTGGAGATTTTAGGGGAGGTCCCAGGAGATCTCAATAAAATATTCAACAGTTTTCCAGGTGTGTCCTTGCGGGTGGGGGCCTTATTCAATGCAGCTGGTCTGGACATCAGTCCAGGCTAGTTTTATTGCTTATCTAGGCCTGGAGCTGAAATACAACTGAGGCCTAGATGTTATCGCCAGGGAAGAAAGGTGGGCCCAAACTCATGACCAGCGATATGCTAGGGGAGGAAAGGTCACCCTGAGGGCAAGGTCCACCCTACAACTGATGGTCCGTTGCTAGGCACCTGGAGCTTTTCCACCCTGTGACCTTCTGTACAAGGCCCTTCGTCCTTGCTCTGCTCACGTCTAACTGCCTACCACTAACCCACAGTGGCAAATATAAGAGTACTGTCTAAAGAAAGCATGTCAAACCTGAAGGCTAACACGGGCCAAATGAACAAGGTTTAAGTTTATGTGGGTCACAAAAAACAAAAGTTTCAATTTTCATAGAAATGTATGTTTATTTCAATAGAGACATGCTGAATACAAAAGGCTGAAATAAATGAGTAATCGTTAACATAAAATAATGGAACATTTTAATAAAAATTAATATTTTTTCTTGAACATTAACTTACCAGACACTGAATAACTGCAGAAAGTAATAAGCATAACACAAATAAACCTATTTTTCTTGTTCTCCAAAAGCGATATATTTCCTGTTGCGCACACCAAACAAGTCAGTCCAAGACTAATGACATGCAGTCGGCTGCTAAAATATTCGCTGCTAGTATTAGTGGAGAGAAATGTGCGTAAGGGAAATGAATATAACATGATTATAGTAATCAGTCATTATCAAACATTGTAGTTTGTTAATAGTTATGTATAACAGAATACGTTTCTTACATACTGTTATATTGGCTGGGTCCCAAAAATATTCGTGTGGGCCACATGTAGCCCGCAGGCCGCGCGTTTGACATGCTTGGTCTAAGTAGCCCTGCAGGAATGGGCACCACATTGGGAAATTTTTATTTGCGAGCCTCAAATTTCACTTGACCACACTACGGAAAAGCACAACTGCAGGAATGAACACAATCCGACTCTGTTTAGCATAGGTTTATTAGTGATTTAAACAGAGCATTCTGTAGGTGCTCAAGTTTGCAATTAAAATAAGGTTGTAAATCATGTTACAGCTTTAAAACTCATTCAGGAACCTTTCCAGGAAGCAGCGAGCTATGGGATTATCTAATGATAGGTTCTGAATCAGGCCTAAGGCAGGGCTGCATTTATCGGGGACATTATGCTTTGTGCCCCAAGGACTTTCTTGGGACATACTGACTGACCTGGAGTAGGTAACCCAACTCACTTGAGAATGCAGCCTACACTCCAGAAGTGCCTTTGTTCTTAGCACAGTGGTAGGACTGAGAACCTGGGCTCGGCCCAGGGCCAGGAAGATACTGATAACAGGTGAAACAAGAAAATTTTACAAATGAGCCACTGAGCCTTGAGGCTTGGACAGCACAGTTGTTTCCTAACTTTCAGGCAGAGAGGGATTTTTTTATGAAGTAAGAACGATTCCTTTTTTTCCCATTTGGGGCTAGAAAGTTTTGTGTCTGAAATAAACATGATTCATATTCCAAGAAAGCTCTATTCTAGTGAACTCTTATCCTTGGCTGACTTATGCCCTTAAATCCTCTGAGAATCTGATTTCTGATTCCCAACTCTGAGGGGATACCTTTGCCCTTTATTTTCAGGATTCCAGAGGACCTGGTCACTCTGGAGGAACCAGTCTCTGAGGTGGCTGTGTCTTGAGTGTTTGAGCCCCACTTATCAGAAGAGTGTGATTATTCTATGGTTTTCCCCACCTCATTTTGCTACCTCTGGAAGTCCCCTAAATTTACTTAACAGTATTTCCCTGAAGCTATAAAGTTAGGCTATTGTGGTTTTTTTCTTAACTTAGGAATGCTTTGACTGCAAATCTGAATTCACAAAGATTTTGCTTGAGTACCACAATTTAGGCTGTCAAATTAGTTTTGTATATTAATTCAGTTAACTCCATTAATTGATTTTTTTTCTATGACAAATAAATATACTAGTATAAGTAAGCTCTTCAGATATGCATGTTTTGAACTTTATGCTTATTACCAATAAGTTAATCTGACCATTATATCACTAAAAAAACACTATTAACTCCTAATATTAACCAAAGTTTATTTATATTATTATTAAATCTGTGTATATATATGCATTATACATGAATCATAAGCATGCATAAAGAACCACATATAAAATATGTTATAAAATACAATTATTGAGGTATTTGGAGTCATTTTAAAAAATAAATCTCATTTTTTTAAAAAGATACTTTTAGTATTAATGTGCTTATTTCTTATTTTATGATAAGAAAAAATGACATCTCTGGGGCATTTCCCCCAAATAATGTAAATATCCTGTAAAATATTATGATATTCATTATTACCTTTTAAAGCTTCTGATTTTTCTCCTCTTCATTAGCTTATTCTTTCTGGTTGTAAAACAGCTAAATAAAAATATAAGCTGATGACAAATTCCACTTAACACTTATATACAAAATTTGTATTCTTCCACACAGTGATAATTGAAATTCTTAGTAAATGTACAAAAAATATATAATTAAAATTTTATTGCCCAGCTGGTGTAGTTCAGTGATTGATTGTTGACCCATGAACCAGGAGGTCATAGTTTGATTCCTGGTCAAGGCATATACTTGGGTTGTGGGCTTATCTCCAGTGGAGGGCATGCAGGAGGCGGGTGATCAATGATTCTCATCATTGATGTTTCTCTCTCTCTCTCTCTCTCTCCCTCTGATATCAATAAAAACATATTTTTAAAATTTCTTAATTCACTACAGTGTTCACTTAGTTGATCTCAAAACATGGCCTTCAAAATGTGTTTTTTGAGTCCTTTGCCCATTTTTTAAAATGGGTGATTTGTTTTATCATAATTGAGCTGAATTCTTTGTGTATTTTGGATATTAACCCCTTACTGAATATGTGCTTTGCAAATATTTTCTTCCATTCTATAGGTTGCTTTCTCATTTTGTTGATTTTTAAAATCTATCTATCTATCTATTTCAGAGAAGGAGAGAGAGATAGAAACATCAATGATGAGAGAAAATCATTGACTGGCTGCCTCTCTGCACCCTCACACTGGGGACTGAGCCTTCAACCCTGGGCCTATGTCCTGACGGGGAATCGAACCATGACCTCCTGGTTCGTAGGTCAACACTCAACCACTGGGCCAAGCTGGCCAGGCATGTACATTGATTTTGTATCCTGCAACTTAGCTGAATTAGTTTATTAGTTCAGCAGTTTTGGGTGGAGTCTTTAGAGTTTTCTATATATAGTATTTCATCTGCAAATCGAGACCATTTTACTTCTTCCTTTTTTATTTGGATATTTATTTTTCTTGCCTAATTGCTTTGCTAGAACTTCCATACTATGTTGAAAAAAAGTGGTGAAAGTGAGCATCCTTGTGTAGGAATCTGTATTTTAATAAGATTGCCATGTTATTTTTATGCCTAATGAAATTTAACAACCATTTATTAAAAAGACTAGGGGCCCAGTGCACAAAAATTTGTGCACTCGGCGAGGGGAGGAGGGGGTCCCTCATCCTGGCCTGTGCCCTCTCACAGTCTGGGACCCCTGGGGGGGGGATGTCCACCTGCTGGCATGCATGGCCAGCCTGGGTGAGGGGCTGAAGGCTGTTTTCAGGCTGGCCACAGCCCCCTCAGGGTTCGTGCACTGGGGGGTGGGATGGCTGGTGAGTGCAGGCATGGACGTTTCCAGCTGGGTGGCCTACCATCGCACATACCTGGTGGGCCTCCACCACTGAGGGGACACATCTGGTGCAGAGCTGGGTGGCAGGCCAGGGGGTGGACGCTGGTGCATGGTCCCTTGGGTGGGCCATGCTGCTGAGCGGACACACGGGGGTGGAGCCAGGCACACGCTCACACACGCCCCATGGAGGCCCCCAGGGTGGAGGCAGGTGGCTGAACCTGTGGCAGAGGCTCTGCGCGGGGGCAGAGGATGCTCGGGCATGACCCCGAGGGGATACCCACCTCAAGCCCCCGCCACTGAGCCTCTGAGGTCGCGTGGGCCCAATTGCTCTATTCCCAGGCCTCGCAGGGCCGGGCTGGGCTGCCAGCTCCCGGCCTTGTGGCTGCTCACCGCTGTCTGGAACCACCGTGGGCACGATTGCTCTATTGCCAGCCCCAGCCGAGGGCCGAGCCAGCTCTCACCCAAGGCCGCCCAGAACCAACCACTGGCGCGATTGCTCTATTCCCAGGCCCAGGCTGCAGGGCCGGGGTCTGGGCAGCCAGCTCCCGGCCCTGCTGCCAACCGCCACTGCCCTGAATGGACTTCCAGGGCACACACAGGCGGAGGCCAGGCCTCCACCTGTGCGTGGGCCAGCGCGATCTCTCTATTGCCAGCCCCAGCCGCAGAACCGGGGGCCTTGGGAGGCCTCCCTGCCCTGCAGCCACCGCCACTGCCCGAACTGACCACCGGAGCACGCAAGGGCCTGGCCTCCACCCTTGCGTGCGCCAGCGCGATTGCTCCATTGCCAGCCCGGGCCTCCGCCATCTTGGCTGGGCTAATTTGCATACCATTGTTCTGATTGGCTGTTGGGCGTCCCAAAGAAACGGTCAATTTTAATATTACACTTTTATTAGTTTAGATACCTGTCGTGTTTCTTTTCTCATTTGAAATAGAGAATCAATTTCATACCTAATTTTGTCTTGATAATTTCATTTTCTTTCTTTAAAAATGTCTCTAGCCCTACTTGGTTTGGCTCAGTGGATAGAGCGTCGGCCTGCGGACTGAAGGGTCCCGGGTTCGATTCCAGTCAAGGGCATGTACCTTGGTTGCAGGCACATCCCCAGTAGGGGGTGTGCAGGAGGCAGCTGATCAATGTTTCTCTCTCATTGATGTTTCTAACTCTCTATCCCTCTCCCTTCTTCTCTATAAAAAATCAATAAAATATATTTATAAAAAAAGAATAATAAATAAAAATGTCTCTAGTCCTATCCAGTATGTTCAGTGGTTAGAGCATTGATTTACTCACCAAAGGATCTCAGGTTCAATTCCTGGTCAAAGGCTCATACCTACCTGGGCTTCGCGTTCACTCCCATCTCTGGTTGAGGCATGTATGGGAGGCAACCAATCGATGTGACACATCGATGCTTCTTTTTCTCCCCCAACCCCCCATTCTCTCTGAAAAGCAATGGAAAAAAATATCCTCTCGTGAGAATTAACAACAATAACAAAGAAAGAAAGAAGAAAAAAAGTCTCTGAACTATGAGCTTTAAGCTCCATGGAAACCTCATTATACTCCTGTTCTAGGGAAATCTGTAATGTGCATTTTTATTTCTAAATAATACTCACAGACTATGTAGCTCAAAGGAACATGATTTAAAAAACACAAAACATGAAAGATTTCAAAAGAAGCTATGTCCAAAATAAAAGGAATCCAGGGGTTTAGATACACCCCCATTTCCAGAACCTGATACCACTGTAGAAGAGTCTGGAGTTGACAATTCTTGAGCGCGAGTGGATGAAGGCAGGAGGCAGGAAGTTATCTGGTCATGGGAATGGCTAACCCGTAGAGCCCTTTGGGGACTCACCCTTGGTATTTTGTAACTAATCACATGGTTAACTCTCAGATTATTTCACTAACTCTGCGGAAAGTTTAGGCTGGGGTTAAAAGTATAAAAAAGATGGTCTGTACTAGATCTATCAGTCATCTTCCCATTCACAGCCCATTCTAAGAGAATCTGCCTCCTCCCCTTTGGTTACACATGCTTCAGGTGACTCTAGTTTCTAAGAGAATCTGCCTCCTCCCCTTTGGTTACACATGCTTCAGGTGACTCTAGTTTCTAAGAGAATCTGCCTCCTCCCCTTCGGTTACACATGCCTCAGGTGACTCCAGTTTCCTGGCTACAACTGGTTGAACCAGGGAAGACATCTGATTCAGGCTGAGCCAATTAGATGTTTTCATTTCAGAAGATGAACCAAAGTACAGAGATTGAGGCTGTTCACACTGTGCAGAGGAGCTCTCAGCTATGGGAGCATTGAGGCAAACAGGGCACCGTGGCCAATGAAAACCTCAGGGGAGAACTGAGTGGACCTCAAAAGCCTTGGAAAGATTAGAAATTGATGGGTGAGAAACAAGTGGACATATTAGAGAAACAGAGATGAGAGCTCATCTGATGGATCCCAGAAAAAGTAGCTGTCTAATAACTTTCCATTTCCTGTGAAATAGGACGACATTCTGAAATTAGATGCCCTGGTATCCCTGGAAGCCCTTTAATAAATATCCGTCCAGCTCTATCCATAGAGCTGAGTTGAGGCAGTTTTGTTTCCATCCACAGACTCCCCAATCAAGACAATGGTGTTCTGCACTATCAGCCACAATGTCCATAGCAGTTAAGGAAGGAAGCACATCCTTTGGAATGTGCCGAGACTGCAGGGCTTCCTGTGGGATGCAAGCAGAGTGGGGAGGTCAGCCTGATGGGCATCAAAGAAGCAGGAGGCCGAGGGTCAACAGGGCATCGAGCCAGGGTAATGAGGGCACCAAACAAGAAGACTCCCTACCTACAATGCATGAAATGAAGGCCATTCAAATTATTGTGATTTTAGCCACATGGGAAAAGGGGTACATTCAACTTCACAGTCCTACTTGTATAAGTTATATCTTTTTAAAAATATATACTTTTATTGAGTTCAGAGAGAAAGGGAGAAGGAGAAAGAGGTAGACACATCAACGATGACAGAAAATCACTGATTGGCTGCACATCCCCTATGGGGGATTGAACCTGCAACCCAGGCATGTGCCCTGACCAGGAATAGAACTGTGACCCCTGGTTCATAGGTTGATGTCCAACCACTGAGCCATGCTAGCTGGGCTATAAGTTATCCTTTAACACATTACAGTGTTAATGTACATTCAAGGTAGGGTGGTGAAAGAGCCATCATCTGGTTCTTTGTAACCCTCTGTGCAGAGGTTACACTTGTTGCTGTGACAGTCAGTACAAGTGTACCACTGTACAGCGGACTGAGGTCAGATCCTGGAATTTTACTTTTCTCCACCTGCTGCTCAAATACTAGTCAGAATCCTAAGGGAACTGGGTGGAAGTGATACATCAGCCAAGGTACCAACTACAAGTTGTTGCTTTTAAAAACCTTTTTAAAAGAGATCTGGATCATGTTAGTGTGTGGTCGAGCTTGCTAACTATCCTCTCAATAGCCTTTATCTTCCGCACTAATAATAGTGTAAGCTGGATCCAAATATAGCATAGTAAGTGGAATGTGGGCAAAGTGAAGTATGCAACTTGTGAGTCAGGTGCTTCCTTCACTCTTTTCCCTTCAAGTGGGCTGGAATCAGGATGTGAGCTGTTTTCTGGCATAAAAATGAAGCCAACTCCCTAAGGATGGGTGAGCAGCAAGATGGATGGAGCTGGATTCTCTGTAGAGCCACCACTTTGATACCTCGGTATTTTCAAGTCTGTTGCTTCAACAGTCTGGCCAGCATCCTAAATAAGGCCATCATTATGCAGACCTTTCAGATGATTCCACAAATATTGAAACCTGACACAAATCTAGAAGAACACAGAACACGTTTAGAGAGATGATAGATATACCACTGCACAATGAACCCACAACAGGAGCAATAAACAGAGGCCTGGGAGGTGAGCTGGACCACTAATATCTTAATAGGATCTTCGAATAAAGGAGCGCATGCCTTCTGCACACTGGGGATGTGCCCGCAACCAAGGTACATGCCCTTGACCGGAATTGAACCTGGGACCTTTCAGTCTGCAGGCCAACGCTCTATCCACTGAGCCAAACCGGTCAGGGTGACATTATCATTTTTATAAATTCAATTTGAATTCAGTGATTGAGAACTTAGTGCACTACTTGGCTTTTGAACAGTTTTAGAAACTAAAGCAATAATGTATTTTAAAGGATAATAGCAAGATAGTATGTATAAATATAAAAGCAATACTATTAGTAACATAGCCTTATTTTTTTCATATGGATAAGCTCCAATGTTCATGACCCTAACTGTAACTTTCTACAGTAAGGAATATGGTGCATACAGGGTGGGGCAAAAAGAGGTTTGTAGTTGTTGGAAAATAATGCAATAAATAATGCAATAATGTAATAAATAATAAAATAAGAATAAACTGTGTTTCATGTACTCACAGCTGTAAACCTACTTCTGCTCCATCTGTACATTATAATGTATGTGGGAGTAGCTGTCAAAGGAAGTCTATTGTTCTATTCAACAATCCTCTGGGTGAAAATAAATTACTTGATGTTCAAATCAGTCTTTTAATATTCATTACCTGTTTATATGTACATTGTAAATTCCTCATTGTGGTCAGGAGGGCAAGTTTCAAAAGATCTATAAAAATTGATCAGTAGCCCTCTCTGAGAGGTATGATAGACTATATCGGATATTGTGGGAGGAAAGGAAGGTCCCATAGAATGCTGCAGTTTTAAAGAAACTGCATAAAGTTTAGTTCTTCTCATCGTATTTCTCCAGCATTATCTTTCCTCCATATCCAACCTTATCCTCAGAACATTCATATGACATTTTAGATTCAGAAATGTAATTATATTATGCTTTAGAGTTGTGGATTTGGGGTATGTAAATTTTTTTTTGCTTTAAAATGCAAGTGGTTATAAGTGTAAATAAGATTTGGGTCAAAATTAGGTGCCCATTTTCTCTGTGGATTGAGCAAAAGAGTATTTTGCATGGTTAGACCTTTGGGTCTTAGTTTTTGCTATCACACAGTTCAAATGAATAACATATTAAGATTAGCTTCCTGAGAGAAACAAGATGGCGGCATAAGGTAAACACCGTAAATGCAGCCGTGAACAACTATTTCAGAAAAAGCATGAAAAGAACACACGGACACCACTCACAACCACAGGAAGGATGGCTGAGTGAAAATCCTACAACTAGAAAAGAGTCTGAGACTCAGAGGAGCGGCAGAAGCAAAGTACAGAGGTACGGAGGCGTGTGCACGGGGCTCAGGGAGAGGGCTGGCGTCGGAGGACGCGGTTCTTTTCCAAAATGGAGAGAGCCACAAGTTCCCAGCGGCTCTGAACTCCAGTTCCAGGTGAGTTTCTGAGGACCCAGACACCCGGAGAAGGGGGACTGACTGGCACCGGGAGGAAATCCAAAGCGGGTTTCTCTCAGTGTTGCTTGCAGCAATTACCGTGGAACACAGAGACCTGGTGTCTCTCAGCACAGGGCTGGGAAGCGCCATAGCTATTTGCTCCACCCTGCCCTGCAAACTCCCCGAGGCCCCGCCCCACCCAAGCTGCGTCAGAGGTTTTTGCATATAAAAGACTGAGTAGCCTAAGGCAAAGGCTTAATCAACATCTCCTTAAAGATACAGGAGCCAGCCCCACCCAGTGGCCAGAGTGGGACTAACCTAAACAAAACAGATCCACAAGGAACACACTTGGGGCAGATGCAGTGAGCATAAAAGCCCCACTGAAACAACTATTGGCCCATAAGGGTGTCTCCAGCACAGAAGTTCTCCCACTGTAGACACAGCTGACTCTTATAACCAAGTGGCTTAGAGGTTAATTCCTCGCAGTGATCGCCTAACCCAGAAAGGGAAGCAGCCAAAATGTGGAGACAAAGAAACAGGTCACAAATGACAGAAATGGAGGAGAGAAAACGACAGGATATAGAGTTCAAAACCACGGTTATTAGGTTTTTCAAGAAATTTCTAGAGACCGCCGATAAATTTAATGAGATCCTCAATGAATCTAATGAGACCCTCAAGGATATGATAAAAGACCAACTAGAAATTAAGCATACACTGACTGAAATAAAGAATATTATACAGACATCCAACAGCAGAGGATCGCAAGAAGCAAGTCAAAGATATGAAATATGAAGAAGCAAAACCCACCCAGCGGGAAAAGCAAAAAGAAAAAAGAAAAGAAGAAAAAAGAAAAAGGATCAAAAAGTATGAAGATAGTGTAAGGAGTCTCTGGGACAACTTCAAGCGCACCAACATCAGAATTATAGGGGTGCCAGAAAAAGAGAAAGAGCAAGATATTGAAAACCCATTTGAAGAAATAATGACAGAAAACTTCCCCCACCTGGTGAAAGAAATAGACTTCCAAGTCCAGGAAGCGCAGAGAACTCCAAACAAAAGGAACCGAAGGAGGACCACACCAAGACATATCATAATTAAAATGCCAAGAGCAAAAGACAAGGAGAGAATCTTAAAAGCTGCAAGAGAAAAGAAGTTAGTTACATACAAGGGGGCACCCATACGACTGTCAGCTGATTTCT